>ML736404.1:0-37610 GCA_009193595.1 Aspergillus bertholletiae | reverse complement strand
AAAAGAAAAAAGAAAAAGAAAAAGAAACGAAAAAAAGAGAAAGAGAAGGGTTAAGGAAAAGAAACCGCCGGGGACAGCAAGAGTGGTCAAGACACATCTTCCAGTTCCCTGTAATTTTCTTCTTTTCTCCCTTTTCGAATTCTGGATTTATTTCATCATTATTTATTATTATTATTTTCTTTTTTTTTTTGGTTTTCTATAACCTTGGCTATATCCCCAATCCCTATATTATCGTCGCCTTCGTCGCTCCGAACGCCTTTCGGTCGCGTTTTCTCTGCATGGACACATTTTGGCCATGAGCACAACAGGAGAAAACTACAGCGATTCTACTTCCAAAGCAAGCCCGGCCCCCAGCGCCACGGGCTCAACGGGAACTTCAGGTATTACGGCGCGAGCGGGCTCAAACGGACACATGAGTTTCAGAAGGTGTGTGAGATGATATTTCCTTCCAGTTACCCCAGGGCTGGTTCACAAAGTGTGGGCTTCTGCGTTGTCGCGGGGCTGCAGCGCAGGAGGGGATGGTCGCAGACCACCAAAATTGGGGTTGGGAAGGTCCCTAGGGTGGATGGGAACGGTCGAGATTTTAAAAGAGTACAGATGGATGCTAATCGGATTTATCTAATCGCTGGTTCAATAGACAACGTGCGTCGCGTGCTTGTGAGGTATGTCTCTTTGTTCTTATGAGGTCGACGCGACCTGTGAAAGCCTCGGCACCTCGGCACATCGAAGCTTTTGCTGGCCAGCCGCTATCATGCTATCTATCCATCAGCCAACCCTGGTGATAGTAACATCGCGCAACCACAATAGTTATGGTCCTATTTGAGTATACTGTTTGCTAACGTACTATCCTTGTTATCTTGTGAAGACATGCCATGCACGAAAAGTAAGTTCCCCCCCCCCGGCCCCTGGTCCAGACCGATTTTCTTTTGTTGTTCGGTCCCCATTCCTTCCGGTGTCACCCGTCCGTCCTGCAGCAAAGGAGGTCGCTAATCGCGTCATTTGCCCACAGGTACGCTGCGATGCTGCCAGTTTAGGTGTACCATGCACCAACTGTGTGGCCTTTTCGATCGAGTGCAAGATCCCCACGCCGAAACGCAAGAAGAACCAAACAAAAGTTAAGGAGAGCTCTGCGTATGTCTGCCAAATACCTCGTATATCGAATTCGCGACCGACTTCACCCCAACATCTTACTGATTATCTCCCCTAATGAATAGCGGCGAAGAGAATTCTCAGAAAGAAACCCCCAAGGAGGAGCAGCCGGCGACGACGGACGGCAAGGATGCTTTCGGTTATTCAAGTAATCGAATGGCTGTCGACGGAATGCCTGTTACATCGCTCACGGAGACCCAGGCCGCTCAGCAAGCCTCCCAAAATGGAACATATGCTCAGTTCATGAAACCAAAGTTTGCGCGTGCCCCGATCAAAGAAGCCGGCCGGGTCGCTTACCTCGGCGAGTCTTCGAATCTTTCGCTCCTGGTGCAGGATCGCCACGGAACAACCGACGTCGTACACTATCCCCTCCCACCCAATGTTCGAGGCTCGCGTGCTAGATTGGCGGATCTGGATAACTTGGAACTGGATATACTTCATCAGCGCGGTGCCTTCCTTTTGCCGCCAAAACCTCTGTGCGATGAACTGGTCGATGCCTACTTCAAATGGGTCGCCCCTGTAGTACCCATAGTGAACCGCAGCCGTTTCATGCGGCACTACCGCGACCCAAAGAACCCACCGTCTCTACTGCTCCTTCAGGCTATACTTCTCGCTGGGTCCAGGGTTTGTACCAACCCCCAGTTGATGGATGCCAATGGTTCGACAACTCCAGCAGCCATGACATTTTACAAGCGGGCGAAAGCACTCTACGATGCTAATTATGAAGATGACCGTGTCACGATTGTTCAGGCGCTGGTACTCCTGGGCTGGTACTGGGAGGGCCCGGAGGACGTTACCAAGAATGTCTTCTACTGGACAAGAGTGGCTATGGTTGTAGCACAAGGGTCAGGTATGCACCGAAGGTATGTTTGGTCCTCAGACGTAGAGCGTTATGGATGATGATCTAACTTGCATAGTGTGGAATCATCCCAACTGAGCAAGCCGGATAAAAGACTATGGAAGCGAATCTGGTGGACTCTCTTCACAAGAGACCGATCGGTAGCAGTAGCTTTGGGGCGCCCAATCGGTATCAATACAGACGACTCAGACGTTGGAATGCTAACCGAGGACGATTTCATCGAAGACGAGATTGATATCGCAGCTGAGTACCCGCCAGACCCCGTGCATGTACAGTTCTTCCTGCAGTATGTGAAGCTCTGCGAGATCATGGGTCTGGTGCTTGCGCAACAGTACTCTGTGGCTTCGAAGTCGAGGCGCATGAATGCAATGGACCTGACACACTCGGATATGGCGTTGGCGGACTGGCTCCAGAATTGCCCCAAAGAGGTCTGCTGGCAACGACAAAATCATCACTTCTGGGCCGCCCTTCTTCATGCGAACTATTAGTATGTCTTCCAGGTGCCAGTACTCTATATGCACAATACTAACATTGACAAAAGCACTACACTTTGTCTTTTACATCGGGCACACATGCCACCAGCATCTTCCGCGCCAAATAGTTACCGAGTAGAAGAGATGGCTTACCCCTCGCGCACAATCGCATTCCAAGCCGCTGGAATGATTACTTCCATCGTGGAAAACTTGCAGACGCACCAGGAGATTCGATATACCCCGGCCTTCATGTAAGTTCGATAATGTGTTCGGTTTAACGCACGTCGTGCTCACAATATCGCAGTGTTTACAGCTTGTTCTCCGCCCTGATCATGCACGTTTATCAAATGCGGTCATCAGTGCCAACAGTTGTGGCAACATGCCAGGAGAGAATCAACATATCTATGCAAGCACTGAAAGATGTCTCTAAGGTTTGGCTCGTGGCCAAGATGGTTCGTACCCTGTTCGAATCCATTCTAGGAAACAAAGTTCTTGAGGAGCGCCTCCAGAAAGCGGCAGGGAGAAGGCATCAAAGGGTACGACACGACACGTCCCAACATCAGCCCACAAGGAAACCGGACCCACCAAAGCGGAAATTCGACGATATGGACCTTGGTTTGCCAAATGGAGGTCCCACGCCTCCAGTGTCATACGAGCGCTCGCGGCCTCAGACGCCCGCAGTGACTCCTTCAAGAGAAATAGGACAACCTGGATTGAACGTTCCCCAAGGGTCTCCTACTGGCCCTCCAGCGGGCAACTCTCGAAGCAATACGCGACCGACAACTCCATTTAATGCTCAATTTTCGCTCCCTGCAACGCCACCTGACCTGTTCCTTGTCACGCGTACTTCACCTAATCTTTCACCTTCGCTCTGGGAAAATTTCCAGCCCGACCAGTTGTTCCCTGATGGTACTACCATCTTCCCTGAACTGACTTCCCCGCAGCACAATGCCGTCGATCCACAATTGCAGATGTCGTCTCAGCTACAGGCACAAGGCATGGATCAGCGACATATGATGCCTCATCAGATAGCCTCCCGAGGTCTTCCTGGGACACAGGGAAGCCCGGAGCTCATTTCGAACATGCCCCCTGGGATGGGTATGCAGGGCCAGCAGCCACCACAGATGTTTGGTATGGAGAATCAGCAGCCTTGGCCAATGCCAGGTTTGGAAGCAACCCTGAATACCGCGGTAGAGGCTGCTAGCCAGGATGACACTTGGAGTAATAGCTCCCGCAGTGGGCCAACCGCACCAACGACCTTGAACGTGGAAGACTGGTATGTCAAGTACTGTCTACGTTGATTTTCATTATACTGACGGGCTCTTTCTTTCCTAGGTTCCAATTTTTCGGTATTAATGGTAGCTTTGGCGACCTGGCAACTTGAGCATGAATATGGAATGTATATGCGATGACGACCCTTCATCATGACAAGTGTATAATATCTCTTTTTTTTTTTTTTTTTTTTTTTACGGAGGCTACTGCGTTTTATCCGAACCCCTTTCCGGGTTGATATGTCTGATCGGCGGTGCACTGGCGGAAGGATATCCCACGGACATACTTGATGGATCTGTGATGAAGCTATGAAAATCGCATGGCTATGGATTTGTGGTAACGCCACTTGTAGCTGGCTTGCACTATATAATGGCTTGGCGACGGACATGAAGATGATCGCTACAGAGACAGATGTCTCGGTAGGATAGGGATGGGTTATTCCAGGAAAGGTCCGTGTCTGGCGTACGGATGTGGAGTCTGTGTGATATTAATTTTGGTTTTGCTTTGTTCTCTTACATCTGAGGGGCATTTGGACGGGTTCCGGTCACCTGTACATACATAGAGATATAAAGCCAGGAATATATAAACTACGACGGACGAAAACGAAAGCCCATCCAGTCCGTCTCCGTGTCTGCCTCAGGCGGCGAATGACGAAATCGACACTTATGTGGTCCAGCCAATGAAGGAGGAGTTGTGGGGAGCCCGTCCTTACCACGTCGGGTAAGATAGAATGAAGCACGGGGCACTTGTCGAATGACTCTTCTGGGGAACAATAAATATTATCTTTCTTCTTCTCCCTTTCATTCTTCCATTGATTTGGCAATCGTTTGGTGATTACTTTCTTCTCCCTATATCCTATTTTCTAAAGGGTATTAGTTTCCCTCACTTCTCCATTGCTTTATTCTTCTTTCAGTCATTCGCCCCCTCTCTCCGCTCATCCCCGCAGCGATGTCGGCTTCAGGATCCGGTGCCGCGCCCGCGGCTTCATCCTCAGCAAGCAATCCAGCGAAAAAAGCGTTCCCTAGCGTAGATCTCGAGGGTCACAATCTTCCCCCATCCCCTGCTCCCTCTAGCCCACACACCGGAAAGCGCTATGCAATTGCTACAGAACTCGTATATACCGACAGCGGCGATCAGTACAACGCTAGTAGCGTTCCCATCTACCAGGTACCATCCCCGCGGCCTCGGAAAAAACAAATCATGTATCCGCTATGGATGTTCCAATAGTTCTAACAAATATCTCTGCAGAGTGCTACTTTCAAACAGACATCCGGTGGTGGAGGCGGAGAGTATGATTATACTCGTTCCGGAAACCCGACTAGAACGCACTTGGAACGCCACTTAGCCAAGGTCATGTCTGCCCAGCGTGCCCTGGTCGTTTCCTCCGGTATGGCTGCGTTGGATGTCATCACGCGATTGCTTCGTCCTGGCGATGAGGTTGTGACCGGAGATGACCTTTACGGTGGAACTCACCGTCTACTTAAATATCTGTCAACTAATGGTGGTATCGTCGTCCATCATGTTGACACCACTCAGCCGGAAAAGGTGCGGGAGGTGCTGAACGATAAGACAGCCATGGTCCTGCTCGAAACACCTACCAACCCCCTCATTAAGATCGTCGACATTCCCCAGATCGCTGCCGCTGCACACGAAGTTAACTCTACCTGCCTTGTGGCTGTCGATAACACTATGATGTCCCCAATGTTGCTCAATCCTCTGGAACTGGGGGCAGACATTGTCTACGAGAGTGGAACGAAGTACTTGTCGGGTCACCACGATCTCATGGCTGGCGTGATCGCTGTCAATGACCTGGCTCTCGGAGAGCGATTGTATTTCCCTATCAATGCCTCTGGCTGCGGATTGTCTCCATTTGATTCCTGGCTGTTGATGCGTGGTGTGAAGACCCTCAAGGTACGGATGGACCAGCAGCAAGCGAACGCACAGCGTATTGCGGAATTCCTTGAGTCCCATGGATTCAAGGTCCGGTACCCTGGGCTGCGGTCGCACCCTCAATATGACCTCCACCACTCGATGGCCCGTGGAGCTGGAGCTGTACTGTCGTTTGAGACGGGTGATGTTGGTGTGAGTGAGCGTATTGTTGAGAGTGCCAAGCTATGGGCTATCAGCGTCAGCTTCGGCTGCGTGAATAGTTTGATCAGCATGCCTTGCCGTATGAGCCACGCTAGCATTGATGCGAAGACACGCCAGGAGCGCGCCATGCCGGAGGATTTGATCCGTCTGTGCGTTGGTATTGAAGATGCCGACGATCTGATTGATGATTTAACAAGGGCGGTAAGTTTGTCACTCCTAATTCCCTGCTAATGTAGATTTGGTCTAATCCCTTTCTTTAGCTGGTACAAGCTGGAGCCGTCAACTTGACCTTGGATGATTTCCAAGCGAATGCGGCCAACAACTGATTTACGTTTACATAATGTACTTGCGTGTGTTTTTTTTTTGGGTTCTCATGGCGGAAAATTTAATTGCGTGGGCATGTCTCGGGTGACACATCGATACGGCGTTTGGAGCCTTTGCTACTATTCTTCCAAAACATTCTTGTACAAAGTCCATAAAGATGCTTGATAAAAATAAACAGTATCTATGTGAGATTTTCTTGAAATTAGTCCTCTAGCAATGCGGTAAAATGTTTTGGTCAGTAAAACTGGGTGGCAGCTCTAAACGTATATCCGTGGACTGGGGAACATTTGCCGGGGGATCGCTCGGCCGGCACCGGAGAGTTTCCGAGTCGCCGGTACGCCTTTATCGGCCGGTCCATTCTCGTCCGCGACGATAGTCAGCGAGTCAGCATATTGCTTTTCCCCCCCTACGCTCAGAAATTGAGATGTGATCCTCATTAGCTTCTGCTGTGGCAGGATGCCTTTGTAATTTGGTGACTTTGACTCCTTCTTTGGACCTTTCCTTCCCCGACGCGACAGTTGCCCTGCACGTGTTTACATGTCGTCTCTTATCAGCGTCGCATCCCATTCGTCGAGGTTTATTGTTGACTCATATATGATTTTTATTGAGTCTGCCATCGTTCTGCGTCATTGAAGATTATGTCGGGCAATGCGATATCTCCGGATGGAGCTCTCTCCATGCAGGCTGTCGCTGAGCGGCCAACATCCACTTGGAATACCAGCCGGTTAGGTTCGCGACTGGGCGTGGATATCGCCAGTGCTGCCACAGCAGGCGCTTTGACGTGCCCCGTCATTACTGTGATCGATCGGTAAGCTTGTAACCTCTTTTGCTGCCAGCAAACGTCTGACATCTGCTGCGTGATAGTGCAATTATCGAGAAAGCGTCCAAAGGTATTCCCATTCGACAAACGATCACATCATGTTTCGGGTCCATGGTCCGTCATCCAGCGGGCTTCTTCCTCAGCACTCCATTTATCCTTATATATACACTCTACACTTCGACATATTTGACTGCCAATGCCATCGACACGATTTCGTCGACCATGCGCAATCAACCATTTTCCTCCGTTTTTGCTGGAACGGCAAAGTTCCTCGCCACGACAACGGTGAACATGGGAATCTGTGTATATAAGGATGCTAGGTTCGCCCGGATATTTGGCGCACAGTCTAAGCCTACATCATCCCCTTCATCGATATCTGCGAACACGCCGTCTCCCCCGGCCTCCTGTCACCCATCGGGCGCTGCAAAGGTACCCAAGGTGTCCTATGCCCTCTTCTGCCTCCGTGATAGCATTACCATCTTCGCTTCCTTCAACGTTCCGACGCTAATAGCGCCGTCAATCCCCGACTATATTGCCTCTACACCCGGGATGAAGGCAGCGATAGCTCAGTTCTCCTGTCCGGCCCTCATGCAATTCGCCAGCACACCGATGCACTTGCTTGGCCTGGATCTGTATAACCGGCAACCGCCCGGGGGGTTGGGATGGCGCGAGCGGGTATCGCGTATTCGTCGCGATTATATCCCCAGCTGTTTTGCTCGGATGGGGAAGATCGTACCTGCATACGGTGTGGGAGGCGTGGCCAATGTGCGACTAAGATCCGTTATGATGCAATATCTAGAGCGGACGGAGAAATGATCGCTCTCTTTGCCTTCTGCCCTTTTTTTTTTTCTGTTTTCTGTTTTTTTTTTTTTTTTTTTTTTTTTTTTTTTTTTTTTTTTTTTTTTTTTTTTTTTTTTGCACACTTAGCTCTGTCCTTCTTAATTCCCTTTCCGTCCACTCTCCACTCGACTATCATTAAGGTTGTCATCGGTATGTTGTTTTTCAAATTGGCGTTGGTATAGATTTAGATCTACGCGTGACGATATCTAATGTTGCTCACCATGGCCAGTGAGATGGTTGATCTATTTACTGGCCATATCTATCCGATATTTATTGTATATGTGATTGAGAATCTGTACAGGCAGACGGTAGAGTATATTTTTTTTTTGGTTAATATATCAGAATGAATTGGGAATACGTTAAATATCTTCTGAACCATGCCTCTCGGAATAAGGGTATTACCTCTGGTATTCCACTTCACCGCTCATTTAAGATTGATGGATGTTGGTAAACCAATCCTATGCGACTTGAACTTAAAGCCCTAGCTATATCTTCCGAACTTCTTGGACTTTTCGGTTTTTATCAACGATCAAATGAAGCTGCCTGTCCTTCCAGCCAGCAGAAGGCGTAGCTGAGGTGGTGGTATGTCCAGTCGGTCTGAAGGTACCTGCTCGGATGCCTTCGGTGAAGAGTTCATAGGAAGGGTAGTCTATTTTCCGTTAGCATGCCACCATTTCCATCCCTCGTTCTGCACGTAGAAGGACGAATGATGGGGTAGCCCTACAGCCATTGACAAAGTGAGTGACCTGCTCCGGAGTCATGCCGGTTCCTTTAGCAGCAAGAAGCGTCCTTTCTTGTTCCTGTCGCCAGTTATAGACGAAGTGCAGGTCTTTGGCATCTCTGCCGCTCACGTTAGATCCCATCAACAAATACTGAAACAAAACGGCATGACTAGCATGTTTAAAAAGGAAATCAACTTACATATGGATCAAAGCATCCAATTGACTGTGGTGGATCCAGCATTAGCCTTTATGCCTCGCGTTTAACAAGGTAAACTAGGGGCCCAAGCTCACTCAGTGATCAGGTCGTATTCCTTCAGCGCATCATTGACAGCCTTAACGGCCTCGAACGGCACATATCCCAGCCGTCCATCATAGTCGCCCTGCTGCTTCCGCCTAACCGCATCATCCCACTTCTGGCGCAGCAGCTGATCGTCCAAAGCGCGGAAACCTACACACCACCCCTCAAAAATGATGACCTTTACCTTCTCCTGTCCCTCACCATTGACGATCTCCCACTGTGGCTCGGGTACGCGATCACCTTGCCCCGCATATGCCGACTTATCATACTGCGGAATAGCCGTGGCTCGGCCCGCACGCAGAGATGCAAAGACCTCCTTGGCTAACGGCAGATCATGGGTACCCGGTTGTCCACGATGCTGCAGAAGCGGGTTTGAAGGGTGCGACTTGGCGAGATTGACCTGTTCCTCATGGGTGAGGTATAGATCGTCGAGCGAGAGGGTGATGACGGGGAGGGAGTATGGCGGGGAGCGCAGGGTCGATTGTAGGGTGGAGACCTTTTTGTTTTGGCAAGAGAAACCGTCAGACGTCGTTTTCACAAACAATGGACGGTATTTATTTTCGCAAATCAACTTTGTTTTTTGTTTATTGTTTTTTCCATACCAGTACAGTCTTGCCGGCTCCCTGGACGCCATTCAACCCCAGAAAGAAGGGTGGGGTTCTGGCCGGGTCGTTCCCGAATCGCTGTTGATGGACTTTTAATCGCTCCAGTAGGAACGGTATGCAGTGTTGGGATTTGTCGTCGATTATTTCGGGCATTTTTTTTTTCTTTTTTTCTTTTTGGTGTGGAGAGGGTGGTAGAGGTATATTTGGTATATTTTTTACTATGACGTTGTTTTTTGGTCTTTTATGGCTACGTTTGTTGAGGGTGGTCATGTTTTATATGGGGGACTTTTGTCACGTCGGAGGTGCGCCGAAGCGGAGAATCTAGAGTCCTGGACATTCGAATGTCCGGTCGAGTGTGGGACAAATATTGTGCCTGATGAATTAACCATGGGTCTGGCTACGGGAGTAGTACCATCCGTAAACTTTTTCACTTCGGAAGATAAAATTCGACGAGAGCATCTTGTCCCCCAGGTCAGGTCAGGGGGAGAGGAATCGAGGGTGGTATTTAAATGTGTTCGTCTTTTCGATTACTGAACATATGACCGACACGTGATGGTGACGTCGAATCACATGTCTGAGTCAGCAATACAGACGTGTTGTGTGATTGGACAGAATCTGTGCATGATGTCCCCGCACAGTTAGTCAGCAATGACGATTACATAATAGTGCGGGTGCATAACTAAGGGAATTAGCGTCGGTCATCAGGGAAGGGAGAGGTCGATGTTGTCGCAGTGGACATGAAGGGGATTGCAGCTGGCGATGGGAGATCTTGGGGCTGTATGCAGGGAAAACACAGCATCACTCGACAAAAGAATGGGGGTTTTTGTCTCCAGAATAGGCTATATCGGCATGTGAACGAAGGATCATCTGCCTAGATCCGCTTGGTACGTGACAAAACCTCCGAGCTTCTGAGCAAGCAAAGATGCCGAGGTTCCAACCTTGCAATCAATAGCGTCCTTGCCGAGCACTGCGGCCGTCCACTTACTCCCCCAGATCCAAAGGCTTCTTCAACTCTGCTCTCCCCCAGACTTTCCCCCTCATACTTAAACTTACCACGGGCCTCCTGAACCCATCTTTGAACTTTGAATCCTTTTTCTATCCCTCCTCTCCTCCCTCCGTCTCTCTTCCTCCTCAAAACCTATCCAAACGTTCTGTGCGGAGGCACCACGTCATTCCATTCTCTGGCTTTTGTGTTTTTATCTTTTTCTTTTTGTTCTAATTATACCCGTGCAAGATGTCTGAGCTGCGCTTCGACAACCAAACCGTCGTTGTGACGGGAGCCGGCGGTGGTCTCGGTAAGGCCTATGCTACCTTCTTTGCCTCGAGGGGCGCAAACGTCGTCGTCAACGACTTGGGTGGTTCCCACGCCGGTGAGGGCAAGTCATCAAAGGTAGGAACAGAATCATGGCTATAGGCAAGCTCGGACATGCAGGAACTAACATGGGGTCTCTGCTATAGGCTGCCGATGTGGTCGTCGAGGAGATCCGCGCTGCCGGAGGCAAGGCGGTTGCCAACTACGACAGCGTTGAGAATGGTGAAGCCATTATTGACACCGCCATCAAGAACTTTGGCCGCATTGATATCCTCCTGAACAACGCTGGTATTCTCCGGGATGTCAGCTTTAAGAACATGAAGGACCAGGACTGGGACCTGATTAACACTGTCCACACTTATGGTGCATACAAGTGCGCAAGAGCCGCATGGCCTCATTTCCGGAAGCAGAAGTACGGTCGTATCATCAACACTGCCTCGGCTGCTGGCCTCTTCGGTAACTTTGGCCAGGCCAACTACTCCGGTGAGTATCTGTGAATCGAGATCAATTCATCCATCCAGAAGCTGACAGGATAATTAGCGGCGAAGCTCGGCCAGGTCGGTTTCACTGAGACCCTCGCCAAGGAGGGTGCCAAGTACAACATCATTGCCAACGTTATTGCTCCGATCGGTATGCAAATATGATCCATCGCTTATTGCAATGAATGCTGACCGGACACAGCCGCTAGCCGTATGACTGCCACAATCATGCCTCAGGACGTTCTCGACATCCTTAAGCCCGAATGGGTTGTTCCCTTGGTCGCCGCTTTGGTGCACCCATCTAACACAACCGAGTCCGGTGGAATCTACGAAGTCGGTGGTGGCCATGCTGCCAAGCTGCGCTGGGAGCGTGCCAAGGGTGCTCTGCTCAAGACTGACGCCTCTTTGACCCCCGGTGCTATTGCTCGCAAGTGGAACGATGTCAACGACTTCTCCCAGCCCGAGTACCCGACTGGCCCTGCCGACTTCATGACCCTCTTGGAGCAGGGCTTGAAGACCGCCAGCGCACAGTCCGGTGAGGAGCCTGACTTCAAGGGCAAGGTTGCTCTCGTCACCGGTGGTGGCAATGGGTATGTATTTTGCGACTAGGACTCGAAAATGACTGGATTCTAACCCTTTTATAGTCTCGGCCGCGCCTACTGTCTGCTCTTTGCCAAGTATGGCGCCTCTGTGGTGGTCAACGATTTGGTCGACCCCGAGCCCGTTGTGCAGGAAATCAAGAAGATGGGTGGAAAGGCTGTCGGCAACAAGGCTTCCTGCGAAGACGGCGATGCTGTTGTGAAGACCGCCATCGATGCTTTCGGACGCATCGATATCCTGATCAACAACGCCGGTATCCTGCGTGACAAGGCCTTCACCAACATGAACGATGACCTGTGGAACCCCGTTATCAATGTCCACCTCCGTGGTACCTACAAGGTTACCAAGGCTGCCTGGCCTTACATGCTCAAGCAGAAGTATGGCCGTATCGTCAACACCGCCAGCACCAGCGGTATCTACGGTAACTTCGGCCAGGCCAACTACGCCGCGGCCAAGCTTGGTATTCTCGGTTTCTCCCGCACTCTCGCTATCGAGGGCGCCAAGTACAACATCAAGGTCAACACCATCGCTCCTAACGCCGGTACCAACATGACTCGTACTATCATGCCTGAGGAGATGGTCCAGGCTTTCAAGCCCGACTACGTCGCTCCTCTTGTGGTTCTTCTTTCCTCGGACATTGTCCCCGGAACCGGCACCAAGGGCTTGTACGAGTGCGGCAGCGGTTGGTTCTCTTGCACTCGCTGGCAGCGTTCGGGCGGCCACGGTTTCCCCGTGGACGTCAAGTTGACTCCTGAGGAGGTTGTGAAGAACTGGAAGCAGATCACCGACTTCGACGATGGCCGTGCGGACCACCCCGAGGATAGCCAGGCCGGCTCCGAGAAGGTTATGGCCAACATGGGCAACCGCAGTGATGACTCTGAGGGTGGCAACGACATCTTGGCCAACATCGAGAAGGCCAAGCAGGCCACCACCGACGGAACTGCTTTTGACTACTCCGACCGCGATGTCATCCTCTACAACCTCAGCCTGGGTGCCAAGCGCACCGACCTGCCTCTGGTGTACGAGAACAATGATCAGTTCCAGGCTCTCCCCACCTTCGGTGTGATCCCTTGGTTCAACACCGCCGTGCCTTACAACATGGACGACATCGTGAAGGACTTTTCCCCCATGATGCTGCTGCACGGTGAACAGTACATGGAGATCCGCAAATTCCCTATCCCCACCGAGGCCAAGACCCTGACTTTCCCCAAGCTCATTGACGTCGTCGACAAGGGTGCCGCTGCTCTCGTTGTTGCCGGCTTCACCACCAAGGATGCTAAGACTGGCGAGGATCTCTTCTACAACGAGTCCACCGTTTTCATCCGTGGCAGTGGCGGCTTTGGCGGATCCCCCAAGCCCACCGCTGCCCGCCCCAAGGGAGCCACCGCGGCCTACAAGACCCCCCAGCGCAAGCCGGATGCGGTTGTTGAGGAGAAGACCTCGGAGGACCAGGCTGCCCTGTACCGTCTCAACGGTGACCGCAACCCTCTTCACATTGATCCTGAATTCAGCAAGGTCGGTGGCTTCAAGACCCCTATCCTGCACGGCCTGTGCTCTCTGGGTGTCTCCGGCAAGCACGTCTACAGCAAGTTCGGTGCCTACAAGAACATCAAGGTTCGTTTTGCCGGTGTCGTTCTGCCCGGCCAGACCCTGAGGACCGAGATGTGGAAGGAGGGCAACACCGTCCTGTTCCAGACCACTGTTGTGGAGACCGGCAAGCCTGCCATTAGCGGCGCTGGCGTTGAGCTGTTGGATGGTGCCAAGGCCAAACTGTAAATTATATAACTGAACCAGGTCCTTTTTTGGTGATGTTGAAATGATGGGATTAAATTGTGTACATAGATATTATTACGATTTCTGTTTCTTTCCACTTTAGCAATCTCATGCGATTGTCGTTAACACGCTTTCCAATTCGGTAAATCTGATCGAAGCTTTCTTAATCCTCATAGGCAATTGAACTCGCTGTACCTCTAATACCACGCACATCTTGTCTTGAGATACGTGATCCTCTCCCCACCGGTCGCTGAAGCCTATACTGACTGCCCCACCGTCGGATAAGCGAAGCGAAATCTAACTTTCCATCAGTACGGAGTCCCCACTCCATCCAGCTCAAGTCGACGATCCTCCTAGGGCCAAATTAGTTCGATTTGGTAGTTATTCTAGAATGTCCTATTCTATCTAGTCTACGGTCTAGCTCTGCAATATACTCAACGGTGATCTCATCTCTTACGCCTCACCCCCCAGCCTGATACAAACTTATAAACCCAACTCAACCACGGTCCCACTAGCCTACCCAGACAGAACTTAGTAGTCTGATCTTGGTTTGTAGTGTAAGATGGTACACGTAGTCACTTATTTAACAGGATGAACAGAGCAACAACAATGAAGGAACGTGGAAACTGGGACTCTCATCGATTATAGTCACCACGTGCTCTCTCTCTCTCTCTCTCTCTCTCTTCCAAAGGGTCGACTGATATGGCCAGCTGACTAGGCGGGATGGCTGTCAATGGATGTTTCGAGGTGAGTTCCACTTCAACAGACCTACCTTGGTATTATAGTGTCTCTTCCCTAGTTAGTTACCTTCGGAGTATAGGTTACTAAGTCTACTAATAGGGATGTTCTAGTTAGTAGTTATGGAACTAGTCTTATGACAGGTAGTAAGTAGTAGATGGGGTCTACTTATCTGTTGTGCTGTGTAAATCTATGGGCTGGAGGTAGGGGAATAGAGAGTATTATGTAGTAGTAAACCGGATCTCGAAGAAACATACATAGTATTACTATATAGGTGGGAATGGTTCTTGTGGTGTTTCGAGTATAATTATATAACTTCTAGTACCTAGGAGTAACCTGTTATCTAAACTCAGATACCTAAAGTCTGATTCGTTTTAAGGAACAGGAAACAACCTTCTTACAAAAGTCAGATAGATTCCGTAGTACTCTTAAGTACTTGTACTCATCAGCAGTGGTGGTCTTCAAGTGTTGATTCCCTTTTTGCCGTTTTCGTCGAGAAGCCCTCAATTGACCAAGACCACCTACTAACCCTCTTATGCTGCCCTCTTTGGCCGTATAGCTGGTATATATAATTGGATGTTATTTGGCGCGTCTCATACTCATCGGTAGAATGTATCTATCCTTTACACCTATAGATCTGAGAGATCTCCTTTTATTGATAGGGATATAGTTCAAAGTAGTTTAGGGACGGGAGGGCGGCCGAGGGACCACGGGCCACGGTATGGGGCCACCGTACGGTCATGTAAGAAAAATACCGAATCCATCCATGGTGTCAACTTCGCTCAACCATCATCGACTCCAAAAACTCCACACTTATCTCACTTATCGCTAGGCAGACAATTAATTAATTAATTCTCCGCCCACACACCACACCACGCAGGATCTCGGTATAACCCTCAACCAACCCTTACTTGAACTTCCGTCTGCCTCTGGTCGATCATGTAGCAGACTGTCCCGTCGATGCAACCATGGTCCTCTCCCTATCTGTCCCTAGCTTCTCCAAATCCCCAACAACAACATCAACATCCACATCAGGATCAGCATCGCCCTCGCCCTCGCCCCGCCCCAGCGACACCAACCCATCCACCACCATTAATGAAGCCCTCCGGAACAACCCTTTCGGAATTACCTCACGCTCACGCCTGATCCCCACATCTCCCACTCCAGCGGCAGAACAAGCCCGCGAACAAGAAGAGCTGAACAACGCCCTAGAAACCCTTGCCCAGGTCTTCCCGGACGTGAAGATCGAGGTCTTCCGCGAGTTACTTGTGCGATTCGACGGCGAGAGCCGGTTGCGTGTCTGCGTCGAGCAGCTCCTGCGCCATAAAGATGAATGGGTGGCCGGCCGGTGGAATGTCCCTGGTGAGACCGACGAGACGGTCCCGGTCGCTGGAAACGGGGTGGTTCCGCGGAACGAGCGATTTCGGACGACCGAGTATAAGGTAGCCGTGCGGACGGTACTGTTGAAGGAATTCAGCGGGTTGAGCAAGAGTACCGTGGATGCGGTCCTGGCGGAAGTGAATTTCTGTTATGTGCGGGCCAGGCCAACATTAAGGGATCTGTCGAAGAGGACGTGGCGCGCGACATTCAATAGTCTGTTCCCTTCTTTCAAGAGCAAGAAGGACAAGGAAGAGAGCCCGTTGATTGTGTGGCAGCGGCATGCGAATGGGGAGGTGGTTCCGACCTTGCGAGATACTGGATGCGTGGAGTTGAATCGGGAATTGCATGATGCTTTGCTGGCACCGTTGCTGAGTGCGAAGAAAGTGGAGCGTGAGGATCGCGATCGCTGGCTGGCGGAGGAGTTGAATGAAGATGAGGCGAAGGCTGCTGCTGCGCTGTACGAATGCGAGTGCTGTTTATCCGATGTGACATTCGAGCAGATCTCGACTTGTTCGGACAATATGCATATCATCTGCTATGGTTGTATCCAGCGTACACTCCAGGAGGCGCTGTTCGGCCAGGGCTGGGGGAAATCAGTCGACGTGGAGCGGTCGACTCTAAAATGCTTGGCCCCATTTTCGCACGATGGATGTAATGGGAGCTTGCATTCGGAGGTCGTCAAACGGGCTATCCTCCTCGACAAAGGCGGACTGGAGACCTACCTCAAGTTCGAGGGTCGGTTGGCTTCGGAAGCTCTGCTCAAGTCTCAGCTGAAGCTCATCCGCTGTCCCTTTTGCTCGTACGCGGAGGTTGATTCGGTGTATCATCCCTCGGCGAAGGGGATTGCATGGCGCTTTCGCCGGGACGGTATCATCTCTACGGTTATACTTATTGTCTTGCTCCTTGACATGGTACCCCTGCTTGTCATCCCTGCAATCATTCTCTACATTATAGACCCGTTCACTGTCCAGAACTTCCTGCGCAACTCTTTGCTAAACTTATGTCTTAAGGTGCGACCGAAGCGGTTCACCTGCGCAAATCCATTATGCCAACGCGTTAGCTGCATAACATGCCAAAAACCATGGCGTGACCCTCACGTCTGCTTTGAGCCACTCCTACTCGATCTGCGAGCCACAGTCGAGGCCGCCCGCACAGCTGCAGTGAAACGCACTTGTCCCCGATGCGGCTTGTCCTTCGTCAAATCCTCCGGCTGTAACAAATTAACCTGCGTCTGCGGGTACTCCATGTGCTACCTCTGCCGCAAGGGCCTCAGCCCCCCATCCAAAGTCCCGCAATGGATGCGTCCTAGACAACGCCGACAGGAAAACATCAACCCTGCAGATCAAATAGAGGGCGATGACCAAAACATGGGCGACGAAGAATTCGAAGAACCAGAGGGCTATAAGCATTTCTGCGAACATTTCCGTATCAACCCGGGGGCCCGTTGTACCGAATGCAACAAATGTGAACTCTACCAGGACGAAGACGAAGAAGCCGTCGCGCGCCGTGCAGGCGAGAAAGCCGAGCGCGAATGGCGCATGCGACAAGGCATGGCGGGCGTCGGAATCGGGTCTTTCCAGGTCAACAAGTCCTTCTCCCGACAGAACAAGTCGACCGGCGGAATATCATTACCAGGCCAAGGGAAGAACTTGACCTACTGGCTGGGTGAAGTGTGGCGGGAAGGCCGGTGGAAGATGGAAGCACAGGCTTTTGTGGATTGGGTCGTGGAACGGGTGGTTGTGATTGACGAGATTTGAATCGTTTTCTCTTTTTTTTTTTTTTTTTCTCTTCTCTCTTCTTTCTACATTTCGGTCTTGTTCGGATTTCTATTTTTGGGATTCTTTTTAACTTAGATTGTGTTTTAATATCGGCGTTGGAGATTGGGCACAACGGACCCGTTGCATGGATTTCTGATGATGTGACGAGACATGACATTCCTTTGGTTACTTGCCATTTCCCTACTCTACTTTACTGGGCTAATATATCTTGTGTCATATAAGATACAATACATCCCCTTTTGACAAGACTCGGGGCATACATTAATATGTTTCCTATTTCCAGGGAAAAGGCAGAGAAGGAAGAGAGGAGACAGTCCAACAAAGTTCACACAGTTCCACCCCCAATCAAGAACGAAGAATCACCTCCCCCACGGATCAAGGCCGCCGCCCGCTCCGCCACAGCATACACGGTAGCCATTGGGTTAGCATGCGACAGAAGAGGAAAGACGCTAGCATCAACAACGCGCAGATTAACCGTGCCGTAGACCATCAGCTTGGGATCCACCACGCCGCCAACATCGCGCGGCAACATGGCGGCAGTGCCACAAGCATGATGGGCCGTGAGGGCCGTGTCGCGCAGCTGGGCCTTCATAGTCTCTAGGTCGGCTGGGGGCGCAACGGGCTGGAAGAACGGCTGCAGGGCGATAGAGTCCCGTACGAGTCGCTGCAGGGCTTGCAAATGCCGGGCCATCAGTTCCAGGTCCATTGGGTGGGAGAAGCAGCGCGGGTCGATGGTTGGTTTTGCGTCCGGGTCGGCGGACGAGATATGCGTGTGTCCGCGTGAGACCGGGAACAGGGGATCAGGCCGAGGAGGGCCATGTGGCCGGGCAAGGTTAGTAGGAAGAGCGAGGCGGAGGCTTCTTCCGGATGGGATAAGATCGATCGGATGGCCTGTTGTCCGTGGCCTTGTGTCTCCTCCACTGGGGGCAGGAACTGGTCCAGGAGTTTGAGGTCGTCTTGGCCCTCTAGTCGGATGAATGCTAAGCCTTGGAATCCGGGGCTTGGGGCTTCTTCTTCTTCGGTCTCGGGGGTGGGAGGAGTCAGCAGCGGACATGGTAGAAGCGCCATGAGATGGTTTTGCAGGTTTGCTCCGACGCCTGGATTGTCGATGAGCACTGGGATACCGTGTGCGGCGAGTATCTTGGGGTCGCCTACACCGGACCGCTCGAGTAGTTTGGGCGTGTGGAATGTGCCTGCAGCCAGAATCACTTCTCGAGTCGCTTGTATGGTGATTGGCTCGGGGTTCGCGGCGAGAGAGACGGTCACACTCGTAGCTCGATGATTGTTCTCGGGCGTTGTTGCTGAGTCGAACAAGATGCGATGCGCCGTCGCATTTGTCACGATGGTGACGTTGGGACGCTGAGCAGCCACCGCTCCGTACCCGCAGTCGGCGCTGCTGCGGTGACCGGATTTCGGGTCAATGGTTGCGACATACGGACGCGTGCCAATCGTCCCACCCTCAGCGAGCAAGTCAGTAGCGAATGAATAGCCCTTTTCGTGGAACGCTGCATACCAGGCTTGGATCAGAGGCTGGTTTGCCGGCTGGGCCAGGGTCGAGATCGGGATCGGCTGGCGATAGGGTATACAGTCGCCGGAGATAGGGGGATAATGTGGTCCAATTCCAGCCCGGGTTCCCTAGGTGCTCCCAGGCGTCGATCCCGGCCGGCGACGGAGCGATGTAAGGCTAGACCGTTGATCGCCGAGGAACCCCCAAACACACGGCCAGCTGGGTGGTCTTGAGAGCGGCCGTTGAGACCGTCTTGTCAGCCATTAGATACTAACCTAGCGTTGCAGCCCCTTCCCGGCAGGCCTTTCATTTTCTCTACCTGGGCACTTACTTGGGGGACCAGCTTCAGTTGCCAGTCTAGTTCTGTGCCCGTTAAACTCTGCCAGGCTGTGGGATCTGGGATTTGAGGGTCTGTGGTTCGATCCGGACCGCTCTCCAGGACCATGACATGCACACTGGGGTCCTCTGACAGTCGGTTGGCCACCACTAGGCCGGCCGTGCCGCCGCCAACAATGATATAGTCGGCGGCGACGGGGATGGGAGTAGTAGTCGATGTCATGTTGTCTCTCTGAGGCGCAGGGCTGTCGTGTAGATGAGATTGCCAGTCCGGGACGTACGTACACCCCGCATTTAACTTGACTCCTGCTTACTACCTATAGTTAGTTACGCAGTGCACTGGCCGTAAGCGATGCCTCCATTAAGTAGCCCCGCGGGGCCGTTGATGTAAGCATTTCCTAATATGGCAAGCCTGAGGAGTAAAACGCCATTTGTATTATAAATCCTATACTAGCATCATCCTGGCCTTCCACCCAATATTTTACCGCACCTGTCTTTATTCATAGCCCCTCGCGCACTACAGCTACACCCTTGAGTGTGGTGCCACTTCCATTCTAGGGAGTCCATCACCTAAATCCAAGCCATCCGAAGTCCTAGGATTCAAAGAACGAACCCAAGATTCAGCTCGATAGAAAGATAAGCGCACCTGCCTTCAGTCCCGATGATAGCCCTACTAGGGCCATGGCTGGAGAAGATATCCATATCGAATAGGTGGTTAGGAAAGAAAAAAGTGTACCGTATATGCTGATTTCAAGCATCCGTAAAATCCCGCTCTGTCTCGCCCACGGCAAAAGCTCAAACCTGCGAGGAGCTCATGTCAGAAGTGATTGAATCGCTGGGATCATTCCCAGTGTCTGTGGATGTCGGGGTCATGGCAGCAGGCAGACAAGGTGCCGGAGAGATTTTGCAAATGCGTGAGGAAGGGCGCTTGACTTTCCTGTTTTGCATCTGTTCTGGTGTAGCCGGTTGCATGATTTCCGATATATCTCCTCGCACGAGAATTTCTCCGCCATTGTCTTTCAAGGGAGAAGTGTCTATGAAATAGTGTGAGGTGGTATCGGTGAGATCAACCGCTTTCGTCTTGCCTTCCTTCCATTCAATTAGGGCGCAGCAAAAATCTTCAAGAAACTCTCGACGCAAATCTTTTCTGCGCAAGAAGCGTGACTGGGTGGCATTTTGCACCCATGTATCTACCACCAGCAGACGCAGCGGGGACTTGGGCAACGTATTGCTGTAGACATAATCGATGGCAAGCTCACAAAAGAGTGCACCATTACTTGCATCAATCCTCGCTTTGCAGAATGCCATCACCGTATTCTGCAGTTCCGCCATGGAGAACTTCCCAGCCAGCACCCAGAGTTTAAACCCAAAGAGCATATTAGCCCGAGAAAGGTCCACAGTGATGTCACCACGGTACATCCAACTGACGAGTACGGAGAAAGCATCAGGGTCATCGTCTGGAAAGCTAATTGCACAATCAGCAATAGATTTCTTCGTCCGTTCTTCATACAGAGCATCGAAATAGGGCGAGTGGTCGCATAGCAGTTCTATATGCACATCAAATGGAGTATCGTCGACCCCCACATTGATACGCGCTATCCCGGCAGTCAGAGTGCTTCTCAGTGATTAGTATGTCAAAACCTCGGGGCAATCATGCATTTACCTACTCCTTCATAAGTGGCTTCGCCATTTTCAACCTACTTTTATCGGGAAATTTAGGAGAAGCACCAGGGGTGGAAGATGCAAGAGGGGTCGAATGATAGTAGTCTTGTAGGAAGGGGATCCACGAAAGACTCTAGACACAGTTTCAGCCGGAAGATAGTTCCGCGTAAACACATAAAGTTCTGTTTTATGCACTCGGAAGGCACAGCTGGGACGAGAGGCAGCACACGTGATCATTATCGTCACATGCCCTATCATTACCCCGCTTCGACTAATGCTTCGAGACGATGCATTGGAAGAGAAAAGATCATTCTCTATCCCGAGAAGGCTCCGCCATAATTGGGGTATGGCTTTCCGCATTCAAGGTTGTCCTGTGAGCAACGGCGGGTTGTTATAACCCCACTGTAATGACAACATAAGTAGTATGAGTAGTATCAGCGGCAGATCTTCTTCAGCCAGATAGCTAAGGCAGGATAAGGCGGGGCAGAAACATACACTTTATGGGGTACATTAACATATAGTACAGAGACAAGCACCCGAGGCTCCTTGTACAGAGAAGTTTAGTCCGAAATAGCATTAGTGCTGGGGAACAACTCAGTGGGTCTGTATGGCCCGAGAGCTGGGCTTGGTGCAGTCCAATCATTCCCGCCTATAATAGTTCAGTGGGTTTCATTTGATACAGGCAAAGTATAAATTGAGTAGTATAGGGTGTGAACACGCAGCGACTTGCAATTCATTTCTCGGCCATCTTGGTTGTCAAGCCCCCACTCAGTATCATGTCAGAGCCCTCATATGACGCCCTAGTCGTTGGTGCTGGGTTTGGGGGAATCTACCAACTATACTCTCTCCTCAAAGCTCAGGCTGACGGCCGAGCTGGTGGAACAGGCCGGAAGACCAGGAGGAACATGGTATTGGGGTCGATATCTGGGCGTGACAAGTCATACCCCTTCACTCCTCTATCTATCGCTATTCCTGGGATAAGGAAGACCTCCAGTCATACACCTGGTCCCATAATTACTTGGAGGGCGAGGATGTTCTCGCTTACCTAGAATATAGTGTGGACCGCCACAATTTGCGCAGACAAATCATATATGCAGTTTCACACGGGGTCATTTCGGGGATACGGAACGAAGACAACTGCACGTGGAATGTAGAATCTGGCCAGGGTTCTGGACCACCGGTCATGATACAGCTCATAGCAACTTTCTTTTATTTTTTTTAATTTTTTTTTAATTTTTTTTTTTCTTATCTATAGCCAAGAAATAGTTGGTTAGCTTATTTCTGATACTTTTACTCCGAGGTGGATTGAATTGTCGTACGAATACCTACAGTCATAAATTAGTAGGTAGTCTCGTGGCCTCGATTCCTATTATTACTTACACAGGGTGTCAACAGAAACGGCTCTGTAACACTTTGTACGGCACTTCGCCTGGAACATACTCCCCTTCTCGGAATGATAGGAGGCGGACCACTGATCGGCTTATAGAACGCGCGCAAGAAGAACCAAACAAACCTTAGAAGGCTAAAACCTCTCTGGGGTAGTTACCGATCATCTGTAAAAGCCCTCTGTTGCTCAGCATCTGGGAACAGTGTTTTATACCTTTGTTCCTATGAACATACAGTGCTAAGATAGTGGTGAGCTGAGGGAAATTGGAGAGTAGGCCACTCTATCTACCCAATGGATCCCGTCCATGTAGACCGTGGCATGTCGGGCCTGTCTGTTTCAGTCTCGTCTTTATTCACTAGTTATCATGGTTGATTGGCCAATACAGGCCTTTACTGCTCTTTGAAGGCATAATCTTTCGCCGGAGGTGTATCACTTCTATAAAGGGTGCGGCATGGCGCCCGCCTAGGAGATCTATAGTCCTCGCGATGCGAAAGTCTTTTCGTAATAGCACGCAGCACTAAACTATTAACGCCTTGCCAATATACTTAGATATAGTTGATGAGCAAAGATATGGGGCCATTCAGAAGTGACCGTCATCTTTTCCCTGCACGACTTTCCCACGACTTGTAGGAACCATCTCGACGAACATGGGAAGACAGAAGTCTAGTTCCACCGACGCCGTAGAAACCCACAGTAACAATTTTCTCCTTTTCCTCTTTGTCCTTAGATGACTGGTGTGCCAGGGCACCCCCCTGAGGCATATCATCAGTGAGATGTCTTGTCAAAGGGGATGCATCAATTGATTCAATCCAAGGGCTGAGAGACGAACTGGATCTTGGCATTGACAACTTTGGGGGGTTCTGGTATCTCGTTAGTATAACGAACTGCCGGCATGCTGCTGTCATGCCGTCAAACATACTTGTGTCTCTACTTTCGAAGCTGCATCAGTGAGTGCCTTTTCCCATTCTGAGTCATTGTTCATCTTCACAACGTCTCCCACAGACACATTCCCAATCCAATTGACTGAGCGTGTAGAGGCTGTTTGAAAGCCTCGAACAGTGGCACAGCTCATCTCATGGAAAGGGGCAGAAGGCTAAAGATTCGAGAAGGCAGGGGTGAGTACGAAAAAAATGTGTTGGAGGGTGAACAGGGAAAGAAAAAAATGGTCGATATTCTTTAATAGTGGCGTACCCCCTTCTCTTTTATAGACATACAACTGAAAATAGCGATGGTGATGGAAATCCCGCAGCGTGGCCAATGCAGATGCCCTCCTTTTGCACTCCGAAAGTCTGGCGCTAAACAAGAGGTAGTGGGCAGGTAAAGATCACTACGTATTGGGCCGGAGGGGAGGAGTATGAAACATGGGCAAGGCCTGAGTATGTGCCCAGGGGTTGAGGTGCGCCCTATGAAATCCTTCATATAGCCGCCGTGACCTCGTGTTTATATAGACTCAACTTTCTGTACCTAGCCAATCTAAGCCACCATGCTATTTGAGCCGTTGGAATTTATTTGTCGAAAAATCGAACTAGTTCTCGACATGACTCAGGAGTCAACGATGCAGTAACGCTGAGTGCCCAATACTAATATTGTTCTCTGATTTAGGTGAGTAATTTATGTGTAGATGATGGAACTCGGGGGAATGTCACTTTTTCACAGTTTTGAGCATATTCAAGGTAAGGCAGTAGTTTTTAGGGCTGGCGTAATTTTGCGGTGGTAGTAAATCATGTGATCCATGCGTGAAAAGTGATTGTTTGGAAGCCGGCGTCCCTTTGAAGTCAGCCCCCGTCGAGAACATGTGACCTACAGTGATTGATGGGTACAGAACAAAACACAAGTCGATACTAGTAATCCAACTGCGCAGCATGGAGAGAAGGAGACTATTCTACATCCTAAAAAAGCCACCATTCTTCCACACCTCACGATTCTTATTTAACCCGAGCATAGCCTCCAGTACTAGTATTCTATGTACGCGGTCAAGAAAGCGCGGCATGGCTGACCTTCACTCCCGCTCAGTCTCAGAACCGCGTCGCTTCCCTACTTCAGGGTGGGATAATGTCGACCCTTGCTAGTTGAGGACGAGTCAATTCCAACCTACCGATCCGAAAAATTCTACCCAGTCCGCATCGGCGAGGTATTTAACCACCGATCTCAAGTAGTTGGAAAGTTGGGACATGGATCCAGCGCAACTGTATGGCTGTGCCGTGACTTATTGTAGGGGCTACTGGACTCCCCCGACTTTGCCTGCTCAAATCTGACAGGGCAGGGACCACCGTTATGTAACACTAAAAGTATCCACGGCGTCAACAGCAATGACCCGAGAGATCGAAATTTACGACCATTTAAGAACTATCCAATCTAACCACGCGGGTCAGTTATGCCTACGACCATTGATCGAGATCTTCCCGGCCCAGAGCCCAGATAAACAGAGCGTTCATACTTGTCTGGTGCATCCCCCTCTTGGAATTAGCCTCGACCAGCTCACCCGGCTGCTCCCAGATAAGGTCATGACCAGTGCCATGGTGAGAACTACCATCCGAAACGTGCTTGCTGCTCTAAACTTTCTCCACATGGACGCACGGATTATACATACAGGTTGGTGCTAGCCCTTCAACGAAGCCATCGCCACACTAGGGCGGCTAGGAAATATTAATTGATATTTTAGATCTCCAGCCAAATAATATTCTCCTCGGCATCAAAGACGACTCGATTCTATCCAAATTCGAGGAAGCAGAGTTTGAAGCGCCTGTGCCACGGAAGATCCTTGAAGATCGTACCATTTACCTCTCACGGCCACTCCCCATTTCCTATGGGGCCCCCGTGCTTTGTGATTTAGGGGAGGCGCGACTAGGCACCGACCAGCAACAAGGCGATATCATGCCAGATATCTATCGGGCGCCGGAGGTCATCTTAGACATGGGTTGGGACTACAAAGTTGACATCTGGAATGTTGGGATGGTGATAAGAGAATCCATATAATCGTATCTGTACCTCGGCCCATCATGAAGCTGATAATGGCGGAGATTTGGGATTTGTTTGAGCATCATCACCTTTTTAAGGCCCGAAATCCAGAAGGTAAGTTGGATGATGGATATCATCTTGCCGAAATGCAAGCAGTCCTAGGAGGTGCTCCTCCTGAGCTGCTCACTCGGAGCGAACGGGGTCTTCAGTTTTGGGACGAAAATGGTTTGTGTCACCCTTCCCCTCTGAATAATTCTATACATATAGATATAATCCAGCGCTAACAACTTTTTTTGAATTGCTGCATTAGGTACATGGAAAGGTGTACCCCCCATTCCAGACTACACCCTCGAAGTTCTAGAAGAAAGACTTCAGGGTGATGAAAAGAGTGACTTCTTGCGCTTTCTCCGACGAATGTTATGTTGGCTACCAGAAGAAAGAGCCACCGCAAAAGAGCTTCTATTTGATCCCTGGCTTATGCATGGCCTTTTCAAATGAATCTAAGGTGTCTACCGAGTATGAAGGTTTTCTATGGAGGATTGCAGAGCAGCCCCTATTAACTGGAGAGATCCAAAAATATATACAAGGGTCTAATGAGTGAACGTAAACGTCTAGTTATGGCCGGAAATGCCCGAGTACGCGAGCAATACCTGACCACCCGATGTGTGCGATTACAAGGCCACCCACAAAAATACCTCAGGAAACTTCCATTGACCCAGTGCCTGAATCCGCTGTCAAATTAGCACTCCAGTACTAGTATTCTTCACCTGAGTCGGTGTTCCTTGCAGTATCCCTTTTATAATAGAATTGCCCTACCTCTTTTAAGGGGTTATCTAGGCGAAATGGTCAAGGTGAAAGTAAGGGCGCGACGATAATGAGATTTATTAAAATTAACACTGCTGTGCTAAAATTAAGTGACGCAATTTTAGACCGCCAAGCTCGGTTAACCTGCTTACGAAGTGGAGACTCTAGAGAGATTGATCTAATCAATCGCCTTTTATTTTTTCCTATTTTTTTTTTTTGGGCCCGATCCCGGTCTTATCAATCTATGTCACCGTATACCGGCTGTGTCAAGGCTTTACTATTTTGAAATCAAGGACTTTCGGATCTAGTGGAGTGGAATTAGGCAGCCACTGGCTACCACTAGTATTCTCACAGCCACTACATGTCCTGCACAGAAGAATATGAGTTTCGATTGATTTTATTCGGCTGTCCATTTGATGTTGAGTTTTCTCACGGGCCGAATTATGAAACATATCCAAATCTCAAAAAAGTCGAAGCAGGATTCAAAAATCATTTGGACCTCCTTTTGCAGTGACTGCAGGCCGCTTGACTGAAGGATTCTTGGGCATGATGGAGCTTAACCGATTCTGGTGCCCAGTGGAGAATTCCGAAAGGCTAAGAGTATTCCGACTCATGCTTGATTTCTACGAATGACCACGGAATACTCGGCTGCAATTTCCTTGAGGGTTTTGTCTGATCTTATCTCGACCCGCTTCTGCTTATTTTTCTGTTCCGGATTCAAGGCAACCGCTTTCCTGTCGGCAAGACTTCCGAGATTGGCTGGGAGACCCGGCCCTGGGCCGACCAGAACGCGTCTACTCCGTAGACTACTAGACTTTAGTTGATCAGGTGTCCTTGAGTGGGAAAAGAAC
This sequence comes from Aspergillus bertholletiae, assembly GCA_009193595.1. NCBI lineage: Eukaryota > Fungi > Ascomycota > Eurotiomycetes > Eurotiales > Aspergillaceae > Aspergillus > Aspergillus bertholletiae. The sequence continues at coordinate 10,592 of ML736404.1, read as the reverse complement.
CATTTCAACTAGCCAACTAGCAAGGCCATGTGGAGGCGCAGTGTTGGCTTGAGTCTATCGTGAGAGACAACGGGCCCTTGCGTAGACACAATCGGTTCACCCACCCGGCCCATCTGCAAAGCTTGTACCAAAAGCTTGGTGGAACAAGTTGTTTTGTGGGCTCGGTTGTAATCGCCACTGGTAAACGTCGTTGGCACTATGGAGTACTAGATGCTCTAGGGGAAATGCCCCTAGTCTCCAATCATCAGTCGACTTAGAGCTACAGTCCCACCCGCTCTACGCCAAAAGTAGCACGATTTGGAAGGCGAACTCCATCAATGTACTCCCTAGTGGTTTCATTCAACAAGAAATAATGCGAAAAGAAAATCTCAGCATGAGAGAGTGGAGCCATATACCGGAGTTATAAGTGCTTCATATTCCACTTTCGCCCACTTCATCGATCCATGCGATTCGTGATTGTTGAGGATACCCTGGGTGACCTCTATTCAAATGGCCACTGGCAAGGTTTCCCACTCTACTGGGGTCAACGAGGCCCCCTCTATTGATGCCAATGAGGATCCGATGCCACTGGACTCAGACGTCCCTGAAGCGACCACCGAGGACAAGGATCAGGACCAGCAGGACGGCGTTCGAGTCGCCGAGGCAGTGACTGCCACATGGTCCAAGAAATCCCTCATCGTAACATATGCTTCGTGAGTAATCTCCATGTCTTCCTGATTCTCTGATCTCCTGCTAAGTAGCTCACAGGATGTGGATGTTATACTTTGTCAATGGTCTAAACAGCAGCCTAACCGCCAACCTCTCGGCGTATATCACAAGTGATTTCGCGGAACACTCGCTACTGACCGTCATCACGGTAGTGACCAGTGTGATGGGTGCTGCATGTGTAATGCCAATTGCAAAAGTTCTGAATCTGTGGGACCGCACTCTTGGCATCTCCATCATGGTCTTGATCGCCATCATGGGTCTTATTATGATGGCGGCTTGCCACAATATCACAACGTATTGTGCTGCGCAGGTAAGTCTCACTTCGCTGGATCTCTACATGCCGAAATTCTCATCTCTTCAAGGCATTCTATACGGTCGGATTTACCGGGACAATTTTCAGCGTTGATGTGATCACATCGGATACTTCTTCCCTGCGCAACCGTGGCATCGCATATGCCTTCACCTCGTCGCCCTATATTATTACCGCTTTCGCTGGGTCCCCCTTGTCCAACCAGTTTCATGAGACCAACTGGCGATGGGCGTATGGAACCATTTGCATCATTCTTCCGATTGCTGCTGCTCCCTTGATCATCACATGGGAGTTGGCCAAGCGAAAGGCAGACAAGGAAGGTCGATTGCAATATAAGCCTCGAAGCACTCGGACATGGTGGCAGAGTGTGTGGTTCTATGTCATTGAGTTTGACAGTAAGCCACTCTTTTATCTTGGCCTCGCCTGCATTGTATAACATAACTAACATGCTTCCCCCCCTTTACCTTCATAGTCATCGGTATTTTCTTTATGATCGGCGGGATGATCCTCTTCCTCACCTCTTTCAACATTGCTGGAAATACCAAAGGAGAATGGGAATCACCTAAGATCATTGCCATGATGGTGGTCGGGTTTTGTGTCCTTGTTGCATTCGTTGCGTATGAACGCTGGGGGGCGCCGAAACCATTTATTCGTTTCTCTCTCCTGTCAAATCGGACGGTTATCGGCGCCTGTCTGTTGGATATCACATACCAAGTTTCCTACTACTGCTGGGCCAGCTACTTCACCTCTTTCCTACAGGTGGTCTTCGACACTAGCCTCACTCAGGCCGGTTACATTAGTGCGATTTTTGACTTGATGGACCCGGTCTGGCTTCTCGGCTGTGGCTACCTCATTCGAGTCACGGGTCGGTTCAAATGGCTTCTGATGTTTGCCGTTCCACTCTACCTGCTGGCTAGTGGCTTGATGATCTATTTCCGCTCCCCGGGCCACAGCGTCGGGTACATGTGTATGTGCCAGATCTTCCTGGCCGTCGGTGGCGGCACCCTGATCTTGATTGAACAGGTTGCCGTCCTGGCAGCTGCCAAACATGAAGACTATGCCTCTATGTTGGCGCTGCTCAGTGTATTCGGGAATGTGGGCGATGCTCTAGGCAGTAGCGTATCGGGCGCCATCTGGACCAACACGCTTCCGGAGAAGTTGCGCGAGTTGTTGCCAGAGGAAACAAAGGATCAGTGGGACACTATCTACGAGTCGCTGGATGTTCAACTCAGTTATCCCGTGGGCTCACCTACTCGCATCGCCATTCAAAACGCGTATGCGTTCAGCCAGCGGAACATGATGATTGCCGGAACCGCTGTGATGGGCCTGTCCATTGCCTGGGTCCTGATGATGAGAAATATCAAGGTGAAGGACAACAAGGACGTAAAACAAGTTCTGTTCTAGGTCCTCAGGTCAGAGGTTGACCCGTACGGCCGTATTCCACGAAGTTGAGGTGAAAATAGCTAGGGCCTATTACGCCATGGACTGAGTCGGTGTAGAGACTACAGGATCTAATCATCAATGGTCTATAGGACTAGGGGTTGTCACGGCAGTTGCCTCAGGCCCAGTACCCTGGGGATTGCCCAATTGCCGGTTGTCTGCACGTCACAAATTACAATTGTATAAGAGAATCAAGTCCAAACCATGGGAAAAAGAAAAATGCACCCCCCTCCTTGTCTAGTTACTCAGTCCTTAGTCTATTGTCTTTTTTCTTCTTCATTTACCTCCACATCACTATTTCGCTCCCCCTTAACTCTCCTCCTTCCCTCCTCTTTCAACTTCTCGTCATCTGCCCGATTTAGAGTCACCTGGGGCATTAGCCAAAAGGCTAAAACGAATGCAAAAGCAGCCAATGCGGCGCCAATAAGGAATATAATTCGGAACCCCTTTTGGTATGCCGGGATCAATAGAGATCGGGCGCGTTCCGCTTCCTCTTGGGGTAGTTGGGAGAGGTAGTGTTGAGGGCTTGACAGGAAAGACCGGGTTTCCGACTGAGAGAGGCCCAGAGAGGAGATAGAGCTTCTGATTAGATTGTTTCTATTGGGAAAGTTAGGGTCGGTTTGGCTTCCATTGTCTTTTGAGTTGGACTGATGGTACGTACATGATGGTTCCGGCGATGGCGAGGCCGAGCGTGCCACCAAGGTTCCTTACGAAGCTGTGTATGCGTGTTAGCTTATTTTATTTCCCCCCCCCACCCAAGAAGTTCTGCCTGTGATGATTGTGGTAAACATACTTTCGAAACGAGGTCACGACTGCCATATCCTTTCGTTCCACGCCGGCTTGGACGGCTATCAGGGCGCTAGAGCAGATCAATATCAGGCAACTCATGTCCAGCACATTGTTCATATTCGTGACTTACGGTTGCAATGTATTCCCCACACCAACTCCAGTTAAGAACCCGTAACCAATTTGTTTTCCCAGGCCGGATGATTCATTGAGAGTGGAGAATAAACCTAGTCCAACAGCCCAGATCATCCAGCCGAAGAGAATGCACTCCCGGTAACGACCGACCCAGTGGACGACAAGGCCTGAAACGGTGCTACTAACAGCTAGTACCTTTGTTAGTTAAAATCCTCCAAATAAGGCGTATAACGGATACTTACTCTGCATCAATGTTACCGGTAAAAGCATCGCTCCGGCTTTCACGGTGGAATATCCGAAAACCAGCTGATAAAAGGTTGGGATATAGTAAACCTGAACGAGGAAGTTCCACCCGTTTATAAACATAGTCAGGCATGCACCATTCACAATCCGAGATTTGAATATATGCATCGGTACGAGTGGGTAGGTTGCTCCTTTCCACTGCCAGACCACGAAAGCCATAGCTACAACACACCCTACCACAATCGTGGCAATGACATGAGCCGAAGCCCAGGGGTATTCACCTCCACCCCATGTCAGGCCTAAAAGGAGAACGGCGGTGCTGCCTAATGCAAGGAATGCACCGAAAAAATCGATGGCCTTGAGCTTTATCTTCCAGTCCCCTGTTACCTTACGCAGGGGCATGAAAAACAGCACACACAGGGTGGTTATTGCCGTGAGTGGGAGATTCAATCGAAAGATCCATCTCCATGAATCCTCATTGATGGAGGATAATGCACCACCGATGACGGGTCCGATTCCATTAGCGATTGCTACCACTGCACCCAGGATGCCTTGATATTTGCCCCTCTCACGGAGTGGAACCACGTCACTGACGATCATCTGGGCCACAGTCATCAACCCACCCCCGCCGACACCTGTGAAAGCACGAAAGACTATAAGTTGGGTGGCTGTTTGTGAAAGCGATGCGGCCAGTGACCCGATGAAAAAGATGCCAAGTCCGACGAAAAGGACGAGTTTGCGAGACCAGATGTCTGAAAGGCGACCGTATATGAGCTGGAAACATGTCGAAGTGCTACTCATGGTTAATGGCTCGCAAAAGACGTCTCATAATAGCTATTACTACTTACACAAAGTATCCTCCAGATATCCAAGACGTCTTGTCACTAGCATGCAAGGCATTTCCAATGATTGACAAACTGGCAGCCAGAGTGGTCTGGTCCATCAATGCGATGAGGTCGACTGTCGAGCATGCTAAGAATATCTGGCAGCCTTGTCAGCTGAGGGAGACTTCTAATGTAACGTAACATCAGGGCACACACCGTAATGATTGTGCTTTTCGGGACATAGTTGGTCTGTTCATTGAAGACATGAGGGGTCCTGGTCTCCTCACTGGTCTCCGCAACAGCTGTCCCCGAGGAGTTTGACGAGCTTGAAGGCTTCTCTGAATCGAGCACGGCTCCTGACATGGTGTTCAGAAATGTTTCAGAGCTACCGGGCGGGGTGTGGTGAGGTATACCGACGAGAACCGGGACATGCCTTTAAAGCGCCGCAGAATACGACCCTCCTAGGTCGCAGCCATAAGCGAGTGGAACCTCGGAGGGAGGGAGATTACGAAGATCAACTTCAACTTGCAGAAAAATGGAGTAGTCCATAACTGTAAAAATGACGAATCATCGACTCCGGCTCCGCCGACGGGGTTCGCAAAGACAACACAGAAATCCCCCTGTTAGCCGGTTAGGGCTAAGGAAATGATCAGCGCGAATGTTCCGCAACTTGCTCAAAAGGACTCATCAAGGTACTCACACAGTCTTGTCGCCAAGAAAACAACAGGCCCAGAACTCGATAGGAGGTTTATTGATAGTGAGGACCTGCGTGCTTTTTGTATGTCTGTCAGGCCCTGGTCAGGGACCTTGCGAGCTACATTTGTCCGTGGGGGTACAAGCCAGGAGATCAGGGACTGGCAGGAACGGCAACAAAAAGGCTGGCAATGAAGAAATTTTGGAGACATTGAGTTTGATGGCTGCGTAGATCTTGGCTTGTCCTTGTACCCTGGGGGAAGGAATCATCTTGCCACCTGTACGAATTTGCATAGTGTTTCCTCCACGATGTATGTGAATCCATATTACTAGCCAGCATCGGCTTACGCATTATCCAACCAATACCCACGTTTCGCAACGAGTGGATATGATCTTCATTGTCAGAGATCATGTTTCTAGGTCAGTCACTTCCTGAAGGGGAATATTATGTTCCTAGAACAAGAGCAGCGACGCCATGGGGGTGGGTCACATAGCCTTTGACATTACTGCCGTTTGGTTTGCTAAAACCAAATGTAAGAGATTTTCATCAAAGGGAGGGGCCGATGCACTCTACAGGGGTATAACTTAAGAGGCTATCCCTCCTTACGGTCCCTTCTGCATTACAGGTCTACTCGAAGGCTTTTCTTTCATTCTTGGTACCATCCATTCAAGTCAGGAAGATGGCCAATCTCAATGAGCACAATGTATACTTTGGGCCTGATTCCCTCAAGAAGTACTTCAATCCAGATTGCCAACCTCCCCTTCCTCTAGTTGAGCTTCCAGAGCATCTGAATCCTTATTATCAAGATGGTGTCCGGATATATGCCAAGATGATGACGATGCACCCAGCAAACAATGTCAAGGCAATGCCAGGTACGTCTACCGCACCCATACTTGATATATTCTAGGAACATCCGCTAATAGTGTAGCAATGAACATGCTCGAAACCAGTGTGGCACCCGGCAAAACAAATACTATCATCGAGTACAGCTCCGGGTCCACGGTGATCTCCATGTCGATGATTGCCAGAGTCATGCATGGTATTCAGGACACGCGGGCGTTCTTGAGCAATAAAACCAGCGAGGCCAAGCTCCAGCTGATGCAATTTTTTGGTCTTAACATCACTCTTTTTGGAGGCCCCTCCCAGCCGGAACCGTATGACGAGCGAGGCGGGATCCAGAGTGCCCGGAGGATGGCAATCGATTCGGACAAGGTCCTCAACCCAAACCAATACGAGAACGACAATAACTGGAAATCACACATTCGCTGGACGGGTCCCCAGATCTACAAACAGCTCCCGGAAATAAATGTTCTTTGTGCAGGCATGGGGACGTCCGGAACCATGACCGGGTTGGGTACGTACTTCAAGGAAGCGAAACCATCGGTGCTCCGCCTGGGAGTGTGCACAGCCCCTGGCGATCGAGTTCCCGGCCCAAGGTCCTTCGCCTTGATGAACCCCGTGGAGTTTCCCTGGAAGGCAGCCGTTGATGCTATTGAGGAAGTCAATTCGTCAGATTCATTTTCATTGTCACTAGACCTGTGCCGTGAAGGCATTGTCTGTGGCCCATCCTCTGGGTTCAATCTGCAAGGTCTCTTTCAGATGCTGGAAAAGCGCAAAGCCGCTGGCACCTTGTCTGAGCTTGCAGGGCCCGACGGCTCCGTTCATTGCGTCTTCTTATGCTGCGACTTGCCATACCAATACATTGGAGAGTACTTTCAAAAGCTGGGGGCGGACAAATTCCACCCCATTCGGAATGAAGTGAGTTCCATCCAATCAAGTCTCACTGCCGCATTCACTAATATACGTCCAAGGGACTTACCAAAGTTGATCTGTATCGCTATGACGAAAGCTGGGAACGAAGCCCAGTAGTTCTTTTCACTCATTTTTACAATCCCCCCAACGTGTTGTCGGAAAGCCTTCTCAGTGACATCAAGCTGAGGCCCCTGTGCTGTGTCCTAGACCTGAGAACAACGGCGGACTTTGCCTCATGGCATCTTCCCGGCTCGGTCAATACTCCCTTGCAGAGCCTCGACTCTCACACGACGAAGCCATTCTCAGATCCCGGTGTGCTAGAGGCACAGTGGCTAGAATTAGAATCAATGTTCAAAGATCCCAGTGTAATCGCCAAGCTCGAGTCGCATCATGTGTTGGTGATCTGCTACAATGGCGACACAGCCCGGGTGGCCACTAGTGTGCTGCGAGCCAAGGGCGTCGTGGCTGACAGCCTTCGGGGAGGATACCAAGCTCTGAAAGACCACGGGTTATGGGGTAGCAGTGGAGTTGAGTCGGTGGAGAAGAGCACATATCCAACCACCACCACCACCACCACTACTACTACAGAGCTGTCCGTATCAACCAATTAACCCCCCCCCCCCCCCCCCCCCCCCCCCCCGTTTCCCCTAAAGCGCATTCCCCCCCCCCCCCCCCCCCCGGCGCTAAGCTGAATTTCGCCTGGATGGGTAAATTTCGGACAAAAGATGTATCTATTTTTTCTTTCTATTTTCTTGTCGTTCTTTTATTTCCTCCTGCATGTTATGAAGCTTTGAATTACATGATGATTACGATACTCATTTGGTATAAGATCCGAGATCAGGCCGAACATGGCAGGTAAAATGTAAGGGGTAGAGGTATTGAAGAGTTTTCTCAAACCCGCCAACGAAAAGACCGGAGCAGTGGAATCCAACGCAAATGTGCTCACGCGTAGAATTGAACCTGCCTGCATCTGTGCGTCAGATTGATTTTATTTTGACTTGATCAGCATTTCAATCATTGCAGGGAGACACTACGCATGCGCTAAATCCCGAAATCTGCTCAATTGCGAGCATCCTCAGCCTCCTCCGTCCAATCAGCGGCCAAGGAATTTACGTTGCAACCCTAACGGCAATTGAGAGGATTGTAACCAAAAGGCCATGATGTATATGCATTCGATGACACCCTCTCAGTCTCATCTTGATGGTGCAATTATACTCGTGTTAAAGGAGGTTGAGGAGGAATGGAGGAGTCTGCCCTCTGACACATCTCCGATCCTACCCAAACTGCAGATTCTTTCTTGTCTGAGACGTTTCGTTCGCCCTGTCGCCCATCTTTTCCTTGCCTGGGACGCTGTCATCATTCACGAGACCCTGTTGAACGAGGCCTCTTCCGTTGGTGCGGACATCTGCATATAGCCACGGCCCACCGGTACAAACCTGGTCGCTCCAGTTTGTTATGTGCCTTGGTGGCGTGCAATTTTCACGATGATGTCCATGGATGAGCACTCCAGCGGCGGCCTGCCGTGGCTGGATATGCCGGTCATGTTCCACTCGTCTAGGGCTGATACATGTAAAATGACCCCCGAGCAATGTGCCTATCGGTCTGGATACTGGAGATACTGGTACTTTCCCTTTCTATGCCAACACTGCGAACGTTCTGTTAAGAGCCGGGCCGTATCACAGGTATGAGGCAGATCATGTCTATTCATTAAACACAATATACTTCCTCTGTGCAACGACTGGATTCTTCACAATCATCCACTTTCTCTCGAAATATGCACCCATACGAGCGAAAAGAAGCCGCATATGGCGGAAAACGACAGCCGTTGGGCGATACCTCGCATACAAAGGCTACCAACTACCTGCAATTCGGTATTGCTCTCCTTCGCTGGGTGTGATTCTTTTGGGCATCATAGGCACGGTCTTTTGCGTTGGTTGGTCCATCCTGAAAGCTCCATTGTTTTCACGTTGCTGATGCAGATATAGCCATGACACTCGGCCCCAAACCCTACTACTGGCCTAACACGAAAGATGGGACGATCTCTTATGGAAACAGCCCGCCCATTGCAACTCGAACTGGATGGATGGCATTGGCATTGTTGCCGTTTGTGCTGTAGGTGCCTGCTAAGGCCCATGGCCAATATGCGATGCTAACCAATGCAGGGCCCTGGGCGCCAAAGCCAACCTTATTTCAGCATTGACTGGAGTGCCGCATGAAAAGCTTCAGGTATGTGACAACTGGCTGGGGCTTTATAGTATGACTAACACGATGCAGGTCTACCATCACTGGACCAGCTATGCCATGTTTGTCCTGGCTTTGATCCATACCTTCCCTTTCATAGTCTTCAATATCTGGAGAGGCCAGATGGTCACGAAATGGGACACCAGTCTGGTCTACTGGACAGGTGTTGCCACCTTAATTCCGCAGGCTTATCTCACATTCATGTCCTTACCATCGATTCGGTAAGATCCCTCCTATCTCACCCCCAAACACTATATTGACTAGGTATAGGAATCGGTATTATGAATTTTTCAAGGCAACGCATTTCCTGGTTGCACTACTCTTCCTTCTCTTTTTCTTCTTTCACTGTGACTTCCGCCTGACTTCTTGGTATGTCCTTGAATTACGAAAGACATACAATCGACTAACCACCACAGGGACTATTTTGTTGCTGCCGGCGCAATATATCTCTTTAGTCTCTGCGCAGCATGGATCCGCACCCATCTCATCAACGGCCGTCACACAGCCACAGTTGACATCCTTCCTTGCGGGTTTATCCGGATCCGAATCCCGACAGTCATGTCCTGGCGACCCGGCCAGCACGTCTTCATCCGATTCCTAAGCCCACAGCTAGGCCTGCATTGCCTAACCGCGCACCCGTTTACCATCTGCTCGCTATCACACGACCCGGACAAGGTCGGCAGGGCATCTGAGATGGTGTTCTATGTCAAGCCCCATCACGGCATCACAGCACGCCTGGCAACGAAAGCCGCTCAAACCCCCGCATTCTCCCAGACCGTGCTGTTAGAAGGACCCTATGGCGGGATCTCCGGGACCGCTTCTCCCGCTGAGTTCGATACAGTCCTTGTCATCACGGGTGGCTCTGGCGGTGGGTTTTCCCTAGCTATCGTCGAAGAGGCTCTCCGAATCTATGGAGATATGCAGCCAGACCACCAAGAATGCAATATCCAAGTCGTTTTCGCCACCCGGGATAACAAAATAGCCTCGTGGTATAGAGAGGAGATTGAAGATAGGGTCTCCGTCTACGACGTCGATGCCAGGACGCTATCCGTTTCCATCCATGATACCTCGCCAGAGCATGCCCAGCTGCCAATGTCTGCAGCATCCGGAGCCAAAGACCCATCCAACGAGATCACCGATGAGGTTGAGGTTGAGCCCGCCTTCTCGGAGAAAGGCAGCAATGCGGACCAGCAGCACCTCAGCACGGTTTTACATGGCCCTCGACCGAATCTTCCTCAGATCGTCAACGCAGCCACGTCGGCTGGTAGTAACCGCCGGATAGCTATCTTTGCGTGTGGCCCTGCGTCCATGCTCCATGACGTTCGCAATGCGGCTGCGGAGGCGCAAAAGCGGGCGTTGAGAGGCGGCGCCGAGGTGTATTTGCATACTGAATCGTTTTCGTGAGTGTTTCTTTTTCTTTTTCTTTTTTTTTTTTTTTTTTTTTTTTTTTTTTTTTTTT
>ML736403.1:0-38036 GCA_009193595.1 Aspergillus bertholletiae | reverse complement strand
AAAAAAAAAAAAAAAAAATTAAATAAAAAAATAAAAATTTTAAAATTAAAATATATAAAAAAAATAAATAAAATTGCAAAAACTATTCAATTTCATACAATGAAGGAGTATTTACTTACAACTCCCTACTGATATGGGGAATAGGTTGATGGATCTTTGATCAGGAACTGGACGGGGGCGATTTACCTGGATGCCGTGCCTGGAAATAGGTATGTACCATCAGAAGTGACATCTGACATCTTTGATCAAGGTTAAGGTTGGCGGGTTGATCTCGTTCATTGCTAAAAAAAGGAATTTTGGTTCTACCAGGTTTGGGACAATCCCTCTGAAACGTGTCTCAATTGTTATTTTAATTTTATTTATGTTTTATTTATTTTTTTAATATATTTTTGGTGCACAGACAATGGGAAGGGTGTAAAAGTTTGCTCAAAGAACCCATGGGTATCTCTCGTTGAAAATGGAAATGCTAAATCATACATAGAAGAGTGTAGATAATGCAGCCAGTCCGATGCAGCCAACAATCATGTCGGACATAACGATGTCAAGAATGCGTCAAAAATTAAACCAAGGGCGACAAATCCTCCATCGCCCGAGCGCAGAAAGAAACACAGTAACGCCTCACAAATGACCACCCATCCCGTTTTGGGCCCATATTCTATCTTATTCGAAAACATAACAAAGGAAATGCTCGCTCACTGCACAATCACTCGAAACGCCTGCTATGACAATGCTCCCAAAACAATAAAACAATGCACCGTGCATTACACCGTCAACTCATGTCCAAGTCAATGCGAAGGAGGCTCAATAACCAAGAGATCAATCATCGGATGCAGCTCGAAATATGCAAACCAGGTCGTGTCGTTCTATCACATATGTTGAAAGGAGAAAAAGAAAAAGATGGAGAGAAAGAGAAGAGGGGGGGGGGGGGATTGGGGGGTTCTTATGACCGCGACGGAGAAGTCGGTCGTAGTGTAGTGCCACAGGCACAGATCAGGTGGAAGAGATGTTGAAGTAAGAGACCCATGGGGAGTCATTCGTCCGTGCCCGGCAGTTTGTTGCTCCCCGAGCTCCCGGCATTCGAACGCTTCTTGAAGCCCAATTTCATCCCCATCTTCTTCCATGGGTTATCGGTGCGCTGCTTCGGGCTATGCGCCAGGTGCAGAGCATAAGAATCGCTCGAGGGCGGCGTGGTCGGAGGAGTCATTGGTTCACCGGTGCTCAGGGATTGCAGGCTGCCCGAGTCGTCCGTCAGACCCGCCGAGCAGTCACCACTACCACTAGACGTGTGACCGGAGTGCCGGTGGCTGGATTTGCCCATGGAAGTCATGGCACTCAGGGAGAAGTTCGAGCGGCCGGAGTGGTTAGACGAGTACGTCGGAGATCCAAAATCCTTCGAGGATCGCGGGGACAACCGGCGCCCCTTGGAACGGGCGCGTTTCATCGCGTGCTCGTCCAGACTCGGCCCGGAGACGACCGTCACGCCATCCTCCGGGGAAAACAGTGGGTCCGCCAGGGATACAACCTGGGCGTTCGTGGCGTGGGCATTCAGAAAGGGCAGGAAGATGGACTCCTCCATCAGTTCGTGGACCAGTCGAACGGCGGCATCGAGGGTCTCGGGCAGAGGGGCAGTGGTCGAATTGGCGTGTCGAAGAATATCGTCGCGGACTTCACTGGAGACATTGATCTCGCGGGGGGAGCCGGGGATGATGTAGGCCGTCAGCAGTCGCTGCCACAGCATCTGCAGGTGTTGGCTTTCGGGGCTTTCGGTGACGATGGGGAATTGACCCAGCTGCTGACTCAACGTGTCGTACGTTTCCCGGTACCGTTTCGCTTCGAGCGTGAACTCCAACGTTTCCAGACAATGGTTCTGGGAGAGATAGGCCATAAAAGCGCTGAGGGTGTACGGCGGGGGTGCTGTGTTGGCCAGCACCTCGTCCAAGGTTGGGCGCATGGGACAAAATGCCCCGGCCGGAACGGTCAGACTCAGCGGACGTGAACCAGAAAGGTCCATGTCCTCGTCCGACTCGCTGTCTGAAGAGGACGATGTAGGAGACAGTTCGGGAGTGGAAGTAGGAGTACTATGCCAGAAATGGAGCGGAGGGTATAAAGTCTTCTTTTTGAGCATCGCGTACAGCGTGCGAGGTTTTTTGGAACGTTTCAATTTACGTTGAGCCACCCTGACACCTGTTTGGGTTTGGGATGATTCGAATATTTGGTTTTGAGGGGGGGGGAAAGAGAAAGAGCCCGCAATTTGTTCCCTACGAGTTTGCAGGCACTTTGATAGGGCTTTGGGAGGAGAGTTTCCCTGACCGGAAATGACGGGTCAATGGCGAGGGGAAGGTTTCAGCCTAGGTTGACTCAGCCAGAACCGGCGCTTGCCAATGAGAACCAGCGGGGAGTGAGAAGCCGTGGGGACGGGATGTATATGTAATGAAAGAAGCCGATTCGGGGCGTTCGGAGACAGCGTCGGGAGGGATGAGGGTCGCTGCAATTAAAATAGGTGTGGGGAGAGGGGGGGGTTCAGAAGAGAGACGCGTGAGACCTCAGTGAACGAAGGGTGAGATCTGTTATCAAGCGAAAGGACTAATTAGTCGTGTGCCGCAGCCGAGAGGTGGATGGAACATGTAAGGAGTCTTGGGAGAGCGTCTCAAATGTCCAAAAAAAATAGTAAAATAAAAAGACGATGAAATCCTCAAGACACGCAAAGTACACAATGAAGGATAATGATGACGACACCGGGGAGGAGGAGGGAAAGTCGAGGAGAAAAAAAAAAAAAGGTAAAAACAGGAAGAGAGAGAGAAAGACAGAAGATAAGGGGAGGCAAAGTGGTTCTCAAATAATAAGAAACGAGAGTAGACGGGAGGAGTGATGTGATGCTGCTGCGGATCAAGAGGCCTTTCCAGAGAGTTCAGAATCCTGCACGGAAGCGTCGAGCAACCGGGGGGGGGTGTGGGTGGGTGGGTGTCTGGTGTGGCCCACAGGTACAAAACACAACAGAGAGGGCGAGAAAGAGGGTCCCAGAGTTCCAGACACAGCATCCACGTTGGTCGGTTGAGGAGACGAGCCAAAGGATGCGAACCCACTGGCGTGTATTTCCGCCACAAATCACAGACGACTAACTTCCCGGTCGATCAAGCGCTTGTCCTATCAGCTTGCAGTGGGCGGAGATGGAGAGCCACTCAGATCCCAGGATTCGGCCCGCGCGACGATACCCAGTGAGAGACACAGAAAGACATGAGACAAGAGAGAAGAGACCAGAGCGAGAAACAAGAGAGAGATAGAGAAAGATAAGAGAGAGAGGGTTGGAGGTATATGTGTATGTGTATGTGTATGTGTATGTGTGCGCTGTCACTCACCTTTGTTAGGTGGGTTTCTGGTTTCCTGCCTGAAAGGGAAAGACGGCAGAAGAGGGAAAAGACAATCGTCTCAATTGAAGGATATAGATCAATATGAAAGAAAGACACCCCAGCAAATCACAACGAATGAACGACGGCTAGATGATACACACAGACTCCAACAGCGCAGATCACGTCATATGCGATATTGACAGACGAAGGCATGCGCTGCTCCTGGCAAGGGAATGAAGAAAAACGAAAACAAACAAAAAGTGACTTCTCTTTCGCTCTCGCGCTCTCTCCCAGTAGTCGCAATCCAAGTAGAAACAGGATCTGGATGCTCTGGTGGTGGGGAATCGTGAGAATGGATCGTGTCCGTCAGTGGAAGATCGAAATTGATCTCCGTCCTGGAAGTCAATCCTGGGAAGGAAAAGTGGAAACATAAAAATAAAAAAAAGCAGAGAAAAATGAAAATGAAAAAATAAAAAATGGAAAACGGTGGATCCTCTTGCGGGTCACAACTTACAACACAGTATCTAGTGTCGTAGTTATGGTGATGGTAGAGGGAAGATAAAAAAAAAAAAAAAAAAAGAAAAAGAAAAAGAAAAAAAAAAAAAAAAAATTCCCCATAGATTCCAAGTGGAGTCTGGTGCTGGTCTTAAGCTCTTCTCTCTCTGTGTCTCTCACGGTGGGTGTGAGTCTGATTCTGGATCTGGTGTTTTGTCTATCAATCCATATACCACACTACGTGCTGCCGAACCTTCCATTCCTTCCAGACATGACACATTCGAGGAATGTGGACCAGAAAATGAAAGGAAATCCCCTACGAAAGGGGGAAGAAAACTTCCAAAAACGGAATAGAACCAGGAAATTTTTTTTTTTCTTGAAAAGGAAAAAATAAAAAATAAAAAGGAGAAAGAAAGAGAGTAAAAAAGGAAAGAGAAAATAAAAGAAAAAGCTTCCACTCACCACAACACCGATGCAATGCGACGTTCTGTGGTAGAAGATCCAAAGAAGGAGTCTTCCAAGTAAGGGGGATGCCGAGGGGGAAATTCTCTGCAATGCAAAGCGCTGACAATGACAAAATGCTGCAGGACGAAAACTATGGAAAAGGTAAAGGGCTCCCTTGGGCAGAACGAGGGGAGTGATATATCGTTTTTTGGCGATCAGTATGGAAATATTAGAGGGGGTGGGTAAGGATGTCATAGAAGTCTGAAAGTCCCGCGTAGTACTAATTGATCATACAACAAGTTTAATCATCATCTCAGAATGATACGATGATCGATTTTCCGGGGGCGGCTTTTTCGAAAAGGGAAAATTAAGAATTTGAGACCCCTACATTGGACTAGAATTGTCGCTTTTGTAGGACGAGCACCTGATGCAGGAGCTTTGGGAACTATAATAATAATGTTTTAGAAAAAATGCGAGGCCAGCTCCCGTTGTGGCGACAAGCCTCGTGGTGTCTGGACTCGATCTGTTTGATACTATTTTAATTCTCGCATTCAAAAAAAAAGAAAGAAAAGAAAAAGAAAAAGAAAAATCAAGACTCATTCTTCGATCCTTTTGATTGTAATTTCAACATGGGACATACAATGGTACTACAACATACTGCTCAAAGTATGCATCCTCCGGAGATGGTAACTTAACTACCCTGCCTCTAGCCATGGGCCTATGACAGCTTAAGTTTAAACACTGCTACCAAGGAGTCTTCAATCTATGATCACCAACATTAGCTTTTTCCATCGGGACGTGGTTTTCTTTTTTTCTTTTTCTATTTTTTTCCATTCTCACGGACACATGGTAGTAGCATAGCGGCGCCGCTTGAAGATTTCCAAATCTCTGGGCCCTCAATCCCGAACTCACACATTGTATCACCTGTGTTAACCTCACGCGAGGGGGGAAAGTCAAAGGCTTCTCGAATCCCAAGTCAGGGAACCCGTCTCCGTCGTGATGGTCTGAAGGCGCAAGACGGCCTGACGGGCGGTCGTGCAGAGCGGAACTTCGGACGATGATTGGGCCACTTACATCAGGATCTGCAGGAATGCCAAGAAGGCAGTGCGGCCATTGACCCCATACGGCAGCCTGGAGGCAAGGGGGGTGTTACCTTCAACAGTAGTAGTAGTGCAGCCTGACCCGAAACGCTAAGATGGAAGGGAGGGGGTATGTGTACTTCCGTTCTCTGTATGTGAATTATGAAAGGGAGAGTTTGGGAGCTCAGACCATGTTATTTCATTTGATTAATTTGGTTTCTTGTTTCTTTTACCTGGGTCTCTTTTTTTTCTCCCATCTGTTCGTCCTCAAAACGGCAAGGCGCGTCGTGACGAGGTGGGTGGTTTAGTACGATCCTTTCCAGGTTGGGTGTGGATCTCTCACTCTCGCCTGCAAGCCCACCTCATTCTCGACTAGCTTCGGTGCAAGGTGCATTTGCCATTTCCATCTCATCAAATCCCGTCCACTCATCACGTAACCTCCGGCTCTTTGCTCGACTCCATTCTGGCGTTTGTTTGACGATGGTAGCACCAGTCAGCATCCCTACCTGCAGTTAGCTACCCCAAATATTCTGCAAGGAGGGTGCAGGCATGCAGAAAAACTGTATTTGGGTGGTTAAGTTGAAAAAGAAAGCCTAAGAAAAGAGGAGAGAAAACAATTAAGAAATAAGATTTAAAAAATATATCTCTATTTCCAATGGCTTCACCGAGAACGGCAGCGATGAGGAATTTCTCCGAGGCGTCGACAGAATTGTCCAAAAGAAAAAGAAAAAGAAAAAGAAAAAGAAAAGAAAATTCCCTTTTCCAGAACGTGAACGAAGGCAAAAAGAATTCCAAAGAATGCAGGATTGCCCCAGTTTGACCGTCAGGGAAAGGCGACACAACCTTGGAAGGGAATACCAAAGTGATCCACTAATCAGAGGGCTTCGGCCCGTTCAAGTACGTGGTCAAGCCTGACCAGTCAGAGAGGGGGTGGCTTGCGTGTACATAACTCTTAACCGGCGTGGTCCTTTCGTTGGCGAGGAATCCAGCGAATGCCACAGGGTCCTTCGCGCTTTGTGGTACCGCCCCCACTTTCACTTTCACGCACTTGAGCAGACATCCCCATGAAAGGGAAAAGAAGCGGCCAACGCCGCCAACGTGTGTCTGTGTGTATGTGTTTGCTTGGGATCATGAGATGGAATTAGTTTTTTTTTTTTTTTTTTTTTCTTTGTTTGGTCGAGAAGCTTGTTGGTCCGCTTCATTATTACGTCTTGGCAATCTATGGCTCGGACTTGAGCTTCTAACTGCATTAGGCAAGACCTATCTGACAGGTAGCTTCAAGTTCCTTGCACCGTCGAATTCGATCATATTGGATATCAATTCGCGACCACCGTTACATATGATGGAAGTCCTCCCTCCCAGAACTCAATAGGTTGCGCGTCGTGGGGGGGGTGGTTGGTGGGAAGGGTTAGGTATTATCCTCCACCATTCTTTTCTCAATGGAATGAATGAAATCCGGCCAATACCATGGCAGAAACAGTGGGCCATCTACAAACGGTGGTAACGCAACAGACACCAGGACACACAAGATCTGCCATCCCTTGCAAGAGGTTTCCTCCCAGTACGACTTAAGTAATGTATTGCAACGAACCATTCCAGGAGGGACCAGGACGGGACGTTGTACAGAAGATAAAGAAAGACAGGATGAGATAGAATCACGTCATAGGCAATCTGCTGTCTAACCCAAAATAAAAATTAAAAAAAATTTTAAAATTAAAATTTTTCTTAAGAAAAAAAAAAGTGTCCCTGTACATCTGCAGATCATCAAGGACCAAATAAGAATCCACGGATGGAGAAGAAATAAAAAAAAAAAAGAAAAAAAAGAAATAGATTGATCCGTTTCAAGTGGCAAACTGAGTCAGACAAAAAAACTCGGGAAAGTCTCGCGGTTTCCCGTAAGGCAAAAAAAAATGCTGCAATCAACTCGGAGAGTCCGTTTTCTTCCGTGAATTGCCCTACAGACGTCAGACAACGAGGGCCAAGCAGGATAAAAGCCACAAGGCTCAGCACGGTCAGACACGGTGAAAATTTTCGGGGGTTCTAGAACATGTATGGAAGCGTTCGGGCAGTTCCCAAACGCCACATTGATAGTGGCCTATTTAGTAGTACTACTGAGTAACTACTACTTTACTTACTACTACTATTCCGTACTACTTTACTCCTACTATAAGTAGATTATACTCTACGAACCAATGCATGGAAGTCCCTGGAACTAATCTATGAACGGACCTCGAAGGCGAAGTTTCCTTCCTCCCTTCTTTTTTATTTTTTATTTTTTATTTTTCTCTCTCTTTCCCCCTTCTGCAAATTAAATTAAACTTTTTACCTCTCACAGCAAGACAAGATTAAATATAGAAAAGAAAGAAAAGAACAGCTGGTTAATTAATAGCCGAACAGTCTAATATCAACCAGCCATCCCTATTTCTCCCGATATCAAACCGGAACGGACGACGATGGCGACGGTATCCCGATATGACCGGCCATTGCATCAAAGATCCTCAAAAAAAAATGCCATAGCAACCTGACTCGCTAGCAAAAACTAAACCAGGACCACAGTACTCACCGACGGCTAGAGATAGAGATTGCTCTGCCCGATACGAATGTCGTCGTTGCTTCAGATCCACAGTCCAACAACTTTCTGCGTCCACCCTTTTTTTTTTCTCCCTTCTTTCTCTCTCTCCATCCCAGGCCCCCACAGGGAGGAAAGAGAAAGAGAGAGAGAGAATAAACCAATAAAACTAGTGGCAAAAAAAAAAAAAAAAAAAAGATGTAAGGCTCTGATCACTTGTTGGGCTCTGCCATGACAAGTATGAAGTATATATATGGAGTATAATTCAATAGAGTAACATGTATACGCCTTGAGGCCGATTCCCTGTTTTCTTTCTTGCTTGTTTCCTCTTCTCTTATCATTCTTATTAATATTATTGTTGTTTTTGTGTATCTCTCTTCCCCCTGAAGTAATAGAAATTGAATTTCGACGTCCAATGGTTCTCTCGATCTATTGGGATTAGTGCGGCTATACTCCGGATAAAGTACGAGGAGGGTGTTTGATATTACCAATATCAAAGCAATAAAACCCATTCCACGCAACGTGGAGAGATATGACCTTATCATTGGGACAAATTGGATAATACGAAGCAGAAAGATGGAGAGGCACTGGTTTTCCGAGGAACCGGAGTGGACCCCGCCGGTAGCGGGAAAGCCCAAAGCACTATCTCAGCAGTTCGTGGTGGATCAACTTTAGTTCATTTGGCTCCCTTGGGCGAGATATCGAGGACGGTGTACGCAATCGCTCAGTTTAAAGTAAACTCGGCTGGATCGGGGACTCACTAACCAGGTCCCGTTGGTGGTCCCTTTCACTCATCACAACTGCGTTTGATGCAGGAAGTAGATCAGGATCCAACGGAGGAGCGCGAAAAGGGAATCAAGATGCGTCTCATGGCGGAACCCAACTCACAAAGCACCTCTGACAGCAGATAGTTGGCCTAATAGTAACCTTTAGTGTCGAGTTACTCCGGTATAAACCCCTATAGATAAGTAGGGGGGAAACATGGACCAGGACAAGTTATCAACCTACTCCTAAGGTACATGCATCATGCACCGGAGCTATCAGATAACTACTAGTGTAAGAACTACAGCTCGAGGCCGCTGCCAATCATGCCCACGCAGGGAAGGCTTAGTGGTTTCCAACCGTTCCAACAGCTACCGAGTCGGGGTCCTACGCAACAACGTATCATATCCACGTGTCATGGAGTCGCAAATCGGAAGACACGTTGGCGAAAGTTGGCAGACAACGAAGAGCTCACAGTGGAGGCGAATCTTTCTAGAATGGCGGTGATATTCGTGCAATATGCATTGATCGCGATATGGGATATAAGGAGAGCCCTCCAGCGTATATGGGCGAATTCCCTTCCCTCCCAGACCATGAGCATTCACCATACGATGATCCAACTGATCCACAATTTCTCCGTCCCGTTAGACCATGGACACACGGACATCATTCGCTCTCCACCATGACTGACTAACTGCCTGATCAACGGGGGGAAGTTTCAAAGGCCCAAGCAAGATAGGCCAGTCCCTTGTGACATTAATACCCTAAGGGCCGGCAAATCCACGGTTGAGGAGAGGGGCCAACGGGAACACGAGAGACACTAGGTCTGTGGCATGACCTTCCAAAGTAAAAAGAATAATAACAATATTAATAATTAAAAGGGAGGGCCTAATAAAGCACCTCAGGATTAGTAGTGGCGCTAACAAGTTAGTAATCTCTGTTCGACTCCATAATCTGTGCTGATTACTCCAATCGGCCAGTAACAGACGTTCTTGGTCCAGATAAGTACAGAACCACTTGGTTAGCAGCGGATACGTGATGGCTCACATTATTGGTCGTACAAAGGGAGACTCCTCCTCGAGTCTAGACTGGGACTGTGGGGGGTTGTTTTTTCCAAGAAGAAGAGGGGAAGGAAGAATGGGGACCCCATGATTTTAATCCCAGTCCGTTTAATGAATCCCCACCAAGGGGATGGAGAATCAATCCTATTCATCCTGTGACGGAACGCCCCGATGAGAAGAGACAGAAAGTGACCAGATGGCGCTGTTAGACTAGTCCATCGAGTGAGCATTGGTAGTAGGTAGTACGAGAGACGGGGATGCTTCATATATATAAAAAAACAAAATGTAATATATGTGATGCAGATATCTTGCTACCTCAAGTGACATGCATGAAGAATCATCGAGCTCTCCAAGTCCTACCGAATGCCTATGACACAGAGGCTTTGCAGAAAGGAACCCATTGGAGGACGACGTGCCTTACGAGTAGTAGTCGTAGTCGTCTCACCTCACCCGTCTCTAATGACGTGAAGAGGTCTATGCATCAGACCAATAGCCACCACCGCCAGGCAACGTTTCTGCAGCACGGTAGACTAAGACCACATCCTAGAGGGACAGGGACAGGGACAGGGATGCAACTCTTAGTGCTGCCTACCTTTCTACTAGTCGTAGATTCATAGACGCTTGCTGCTAGCTACGAGATGGGGACAAGGGAGGAACGACTGGATTGAACATAGCTTGCTTGGTATAACTACTAACTACTTCTACTCCTCCTCTACACTATTACTCTCTGCCTGATACGGCAAATCAACGAATGCTATCTTGAACCCACCCGATCAAGTCGCTATCCCCCCCCTCCCAAAAAAAAAAAAAAAGGTTGTAGACTCAAAATGATAGATTTAACGAGCAAAGAAAAGATGTAAGACGTTGCCTCTCGGGTTCGCTTCGATCGTGTCAACCACCCAACTGGCGAGTGCGACAAGACCGGCAGTAAAGCACATCAATCCCGTCTAACGGGGCATGAGATCGGGTCACAGCTGATCTGATCAATCCACTCCTAGTTTTGGATTTTCGCCGACAACGGCAAAGGTATAGACATGTACAAATCCAACCAATGAGGCTACATCTCAATGATACCCCCCTGCCGCAGATAGACACACAAGACGTACGCAGACAAGAAACAAATGCAATAGAAAATAAGGAAAAAGGAAAGAAAAGGAAATCAAACAGCCACAGGCTGCTTCCACATAAACTCCTTGACCGATGGACCCATTTGTCCTGCGACGTATCCCATGGGGCATATTCAAACATTTATAGTCTTAAATGTTTTGCAAATAGGTCACTGCTGGTTGAAACGCGAGGACTCTGCCATCAGATGCCAAATGCCCTTCCGCCACGTCATTAATATTACCATCGAAGAACCCGCCACAATGAACTGAGAGCATAGAGGCGGCCAGAGGCGCAAGAGGTCGATGTGGTCGGAAAAAGAGGATGAGGGTAGGGCAACGATATGTAATCTGACACACAAGAATCTAGTATTAAATGGCTCACGCCAGAATGCAGGAAATGGAAAAAAAAGAAAAGGAAATCGCACAAAGCAGAATAATCGCAAATTCGCCGTTCCGAGCCGTAGCACCATGAAAAGAGTGTCGAAGATGACGAGTGTGACGAGATTCGAGGTGTGAAATGAGGATCGCTCTATTCGTGACCGGTCCGCTTCGAGCCGTATTAGTTTTGCAGCGTCGAGATGAAACCGGGCGGGCGAGCGGTTTGCTCGATCCGAAACCCATCCCACCGTTGACAGAAGAATAAGGAAAACAATATACCCGCCCCTGTCCATCTTATGCTCATCTGCCAGCAGTGTCTGCAAAAGTCTTCCAAGCTTGGTTCAGGGAGATGGGGAGCGTATGGGTTATAACAGAGTATAATTGCATGCTGTCTTTCAACCCTTCCAAGAGCGCGAAGACAAGAAAGAACGAAAGAAAGTCGAAAGCCAACATGATGTAAAATTACATTCCCTGTGCTCCACCGGGTATCAACCTGGAAAGCTGCATAAGCGAAAAGGCATGACACCTGGGCATCGACATGGTCACCTACCGCAGCATAATGCCTTCATCACTTTTTGAACAAAAGTGGGCTGCGGCTCATTGTTCCCCTGAGCGCTTGGGCCTTGCTGGCTGTTTTTCGTCGGGTTGGCTGGGCTTCCCATGTGGCCCGGGATGTTCGCGTTCGAATTTTGGAACTGTGCTTGAGTGGACACTGTCGGCGTGGTGTCCATCCCCCCGCTCTGGCGCTTCGGTGGCATCCCGCCTGGGACGTTTTGCCGCTCGCGCGTCTTCCCTGCTCCTGGCTTTGCCGGGGAAGGGGGCGGGGGCTGCGCGGCGTTTAAACGGTCTGCTGTCACACCGGGCCTTTGGCTGCTGCGTAGTTGCTGAGCATGAAGCTCACGAGCAGACGAGTTGGGGAGTGCACTGTTATGGAGATGCTGCTGGGACGAGTACGACTTGTACTCCCATCCCCTGCCATTGTTGAGCTTCATCCAGTCATATTCGCCATCTTCAACCTCGCCTGCGTTCTTCAGGGCCTGCGTGAGCAAGTCTCTCAAGTAGTCGTAATCCGGCGTGTCTTCAAACCCAAGGTTGCGGACATAAGTGAGGTACTTCGAAAACTCTTCTACGTTTTAACGGTCAGCGTGTCTGTGCTAAAAAGAAAAAAAAAAGGTTGGATAATACCAGGAAATCCCTCGCACAGATCCTTGATCGCAGTAGTTTGTTTCTTCTCGCCAATCTTCTCATACTTCTGCTTGTTTGTCGCAGCCTTCAGTCCTTGCCATGGAAGGCCTCCTCTCAAGAAGTACATGAAAACGTGACCCAAAGCCTCTAGGTCATCTCTCCGGGACTGCTCCCGGCCCAAGTGGGTATTGATACTCATGTAGCGGGCTGTACCAGACAGCGACTTTCGCTCACGATAAGGGATGTGCTGCTTGGTCTTTGGGTCACGATATTGTTTGGCCATACCAAAGTCAACGACATGGATAACGTTGGCGGCCTTGGAGTTTGGCCGGCCAATGAGGAAGTTGTCAGGCTTGATGTCACGGTAGATCAGGTTTTTCTCGTGGATCGTTTGTACGCGAGAGAGCTGAGGATAGACTGTTAGACGCTATGTATCCAAGATTGTCAGTGCACGCACCATCTGCTTGGCCACCATCACAACTGTCTTTGTCGAAAAGCGACGGTTGCAGTGATCGAAAAGGTCTTCCAAACTCGGACCAAGTAGGTCAATAACCAAGATGTTATGTAAACCCTCCTGACCAAAATAATAGACATTGGGAATGCCGGCTGCATTCAATCAGAACAATGCCCTCTGTTATTTAAGTATTATCATCCAGTACTTACGACATCCGACCAAAATCTTGTATGTCCGATACTCATCGCGAAGTTGCGGTGCGTCGCTTTTCCGTGGTTCCTGGGCTTGTCAGTATATCGGAACCCCTGCTTCCTCCACCGGGACGATTCACGCACAAATTTAATAGCCACCTGCTGATTATTCAAAAGGTTTGTGCCCTCGAAGATCACACCGAACGATCCTTCGCCAATTTTCTTTCCCACCCTATAGTGGACACCCACAACGTTGGACGACGACGATGCCATGGTTGCAATGGGTATTGGGTGACGGTAAGCGGAAGGCTGATTTCACCAAGGGACAGTCGGGTCAGGAGACTCGATCCGCGGGCTCGGCACGTGAAAGACTAGTCTGCGAATAGATCGAAACAGTCAGCAAGGTATCAAGGCTAACGACGTCGACAAATACCGATCAACCGGAATGGGAGAAATGTTTGCATTGGACGCAAAAGAAAGGGGGAGAGGCTTACAGAAAGCCTGTTTGCGATCTAGAACATTCATTCACGGGTTCAATGTATGCTAGAACCGGCACAACAAAACGGGAGGCAACGGGCGGAGGCAATTCGGTGGCTGTTTGGACAAATTCCACCGATAGGATCAGGCGAAGAGATAATTGTATACCCTTTGGAAGTGTTTGACGGGAAAAAAAAAGATAGTCACGGACGTGAAGTACAGGCAATTATCTCCGGGGGGCCGACAGTCGGGGCTGCAGGTTGACAGTTTAAGGTGCGCTGTGGAAAAGGGAGGATCGTAAAAAGAAAAAAAAAGTGGGTTCAATCGAGGAACCAAGAAAAAAAAAAGAAAGATAAAGGAAAATAATTAAAAAGTGAAAATTACTCCCTGATACTCACCAACTGCGTAGCAGTACGTTGAACCGCACTGAGCAGTGGTTTGGAAGGATTGGGAGAACGGAGAAGGGAAGGGGAAGGAGGAAGGTGAGGTTCGAAAGAGTAATGTGAGGAAGAGGGAATGGGGAGAGCGATGGGGAACTATGAGTGGATAGAAAGGACTTAGGTGAATAGGGAACACACCAAGGTATGGACACCTGAACCTGAGCCTACGGGGAGAGGGAAAAATTAGGAACAAAAAAAGAAAAAAAATGAGGCGGAAAGAGGAGGAAAATCGAGAGGGAGGAAGGCGATGGTTGGACGACGGGCGGCCGACTTGTCACTGGCCCGTCGAGTTTCGTTCCGTACCTGAAGGCTGAGGTACCATTGGATTCATTGGAACATGGATTACCCGGCTGGCTGCCTTGGGGGTTAGCGTGTACTAATGGGTATGAAGGTTGTAAGTTTAGTTTGTCGGTACCCCGTACTGACTAGCGGAAATATACGAATCTCTTGAAGATCCTCTAGGGGAGACCATGGTATTTTTCAGAGATCTCTCGGCCATGTACATCTACTAAACACAGGGAATAATTACAAGCTGGCACACGGAGTACACCAGGGAACAGACGTCATCACCATCCAAAGAGCTTCAAAATCAGGACTTCGCCAGGAGCAGGGAAAACAGGGAATTCCGTATGGGACCTCGACTCGCCCTAGTACAGGGACTGGAGTCACTGGACTGTCTTAGTGGCACCCTTAGCGCTCAGGTTGTTGGGCGACGAACGGTTGAAGCCCGGACACTAACTTCCTAGGGAGATAGTGAGTGGGTTTCGGGGGTCGTTCTGGCCAGACTGGCAGCTAAGATTCCAAACGGGGAGGAATTAGCTCGCATACGTGGGAATGGATGCATGAGTATACGATCCAGGGACAATCGTTCCAGTCATTGACGAGGTATTGTTCGTCGCGTGCTCCCCATACTGATACCCAAGGATCAAGACATCCATTCAACCCGGGGGTGGGAATATTACATGAATCTGGGGAACCCAAGTCAAGAGAAATTTCAATTGAGAGACACTTATTGTGTAAGGAGACCCATGTGGATATGCGCAGGTTCCAACTGTTACTATGGTTACTCATTTTTTTTTTTTTGGCTTTCTTCATTCCGTATTACTCCATGTACCTTACTACGACTCCGTACTCCATAGTAGTAGTAGTAGGAGTAGGAGTAGGAGTAGTGCTATTACTACAACTACTGCTACTACTACTACTAACTGATCCTCGGCCATGTGCAGGGTAAAATTCCCGTATGGTACCGTGATCCCTCATAACATACCTTACCTTACCTCAAAACTTCAGACCATTGATTGGCTTTTCCAATTCCTAAGGTTGTTCGGCCCCCCTACAAGGGTGGTACCTCCTCCATCCTGAACGGTACCGCGGAAGAACCGCCCCTCTCTCTCCCCATTACCGTGAATTAATATCCCTACATAATAAACCAAACAATAATCTAGGTGCATACATCCAACATAGGCGGGTTTGTCCCCTCACCTTAACCTCAAAGCTTATAGCTGCAGGACAACGCATATGTGTTAAAGCCAGGTACGGAGATCCAAATGCTAGCTGTCAACCGACTCCTACTCAAAACAGTCGTCGGCCGAAGCGGACCCTCTAAACGACGACTAGTTAGTTACATTACTTTGTTGGCGGGCGATGCACCCCTGACCAAATCTATACGTCGCGGTATTTTTTAAGGATCAATTTCTTCTACTGTTTCCATCGTCTATAGTGCTACTACAGTGGACATGTTCCGAGAAATACTCAATAGTAGCTTTTGTCGAGAACAATTTACTCGATCCAACGCGCCGTTCGATAGTAACCCACCATTCAGGGGAGCAGCACATCGGCTCGAGAGCACGCGCCCTCTCGCCGCCGGGTAGCGTAGACTTCCAAATTGGGGGAAATGGGACCAATGTCACTCCTTAATCAGAAGGTGCCACTTTTTTTATTTTTTTTTTAGTTTGGTCTGGTTTGTGGAAGAGGGGGCGTATGAGAAAGAGAAGAAAAGGGAATGAAAAGCAGAGAGAAAACAAAACCACAGCTAACAAGGATATCGGAACCTCGGCATGAGTAGGGGTATCGTTGATCAATATGTTTGAAAGTTAAAAGGAAAAGGAAAAGAAATAAATTCATAGATATTCTAACTAAACTGTGTAAGACATATATCGCCCCCTTTCAACAGGGACCCAAACAACATTACTACCAGTACTCCGTACCAGCCAGATCAAAATCACGCCACTGGGAACCACAGTCAGGCTGATTTTGGATTTCCCCCTCCGCCCCTTTACTTGAACTATTCGTCAACCCCAATTGCCGGGTCCGTGGTTACAACAGCCACACCGATCGTTGGAAGTATTCGGTAATTGTGGATGTTTACTACATACTTCATGCATAGGATCGTTATGTTAGTTAGTAGTCAACTTTTCTCTACTTTTCTTTTACATCAAAGTAATGATTTGGGCGATCTCCCTTAACGTTCAAGATGTGCCACCGGAACCCCTGGTTAGAGATACTCCACCATGGGATGCCCGCCAATGATTCTGCATTTGTGGCTCCGCGGGTTGATAGTTCCATCTAACTGAACCATCGTATTGATCTATGGGAGCTTAAGAAATACATAGTACTTCGGTGGTTCGATTGGTGTGTTAATACTAGTTGAATGGGTTCGTGGCGCAGCTGATGAACATACTCCATGAATAGATAACAATACGCTATACGAAATATATATCTTATTGCAGAGACCACGAACTTGGCACCAAGCCACAAAGAGGGCTATGCCTTAACCACAATTTCACGATACATGGCATTTCTCCGGGGGCACGTATTCAATAGATCCTGTCAGAAGCAACACAAGGTGCCAGGAATATAACTTACGTCTGACCAGAGAAGGATGCATATCCTAGTCATTAGAAGGCGCGGGGTCTTTGAGGGGGGCACTGTCAGTGCTGTTGATTCCTTTGTCTGCAGGTATCAGGAATATATCACCTAAGTATAAACGCCTGTGATATGCATAGCAACCAGCGGCATACACAGCTGAATAGCTACCAACAACTTAATCAAAAAAAAATAAAAAAATAAACTCCACCTGACACGTAGACGACCCACTGAAGAGTCATCGTATGCATTCTCTCGTAGGGCAGCGGTGCGCTTCCTGTCGTTTGAAACCCACAACATGCAGCCTCGAAACGGCTCTACGTGGAATGGAGTAATTGGGCGGCTGAGGCCTCACATCGAATCATGATGTATGTGCATGAGTTCTGCAGGAGTGCCGCTGAATGTCTGGTCCATTTGGAGGGTGTCATATCGATACATGCCGCACGGCGAAGGAGAGAGAAATAGTATAAGCCGAAGGTGGTCAAGATGAAACATTAACAACCTACATCTGACTGGTCTGACTTGCAGGTCATTGATGCATCAAGATCAATGACGTCGCAGCCATGAAACGTCTAGTATTCCGTACAGTACTTTGTGTATAACAAGGGTTCCGTCACAGCTGGCCAGCAGGCACATTCTCCGCCTCGCTTCCAAGCTCATCTGCGAGAAGGTCTCGCCCTTCCTCCTCATCTTCCTCCCCATCATCCTCATCACCGTCTTCATCAGAGTCTTCATCACTGCTGGAGCCACTACCATCGCTACTATCATCGCTTCCAGGGTCATAGTCCTCTTCGTCCTCGTCTTCCTCGTCCTCTAACTCGCGTTGCGCCTTCTGTAACTCGCTTTCTTCCTCAGCGGGAGCCTCTGCATCCAAAGCGCTCTCGTCCTCAGTTTTCGCTCCATTAATATTGTATCTCTTCGCACGCCGGGCTTCTGCAAGACTAGCGTCTTGTAGACCGTGCTTCTTGATGTATGCATCGATACCGGCAAAATCTGCCTGGTCGATCATAGAAAACTCCAGTTCCTGTGTTTCATCACTTGAAGTAGGCCGAGCCACAATATTCAAATTGAAGGTGCGCTGGAGCACGGAGGTGTAGGAGATCGAGTCAATGTTCTCGAAAGCGAAAAAGACCAGGGGCTTCTTGAATCCAAACAATATGCCCGTGGATAAAAAGAAGAGATAACCTAGAGTAGACCATGAGTTAGCTGAAGATAAACAGATCTGCGAATCAGCTGATGGTAACCGTACCTTCCTTACTACCACGGAAGGCCTTGACATGATAGGCTTTCTCTCCTTTGCGATGCGCCTCAGGCATGGCACTGACAAATTCCCTCTCATCTGGACGCACCACCTTTGTTCGTAATAAGTTTTCATTCAGCATTTGTCTAACAACATTCTCGGCTGTTTCCCCATCGTTAGTTCCCATCTGTTGTCCATTCCCCGAGAAGGCGGCCTTTGGAGGACCATCGTTAACCGTCCATACCATAGCCTCGGGGGTAGTCTCGCCCTCTGGTGGTGAATTTATACCATCGCCGTATTGGGGGATAATGCAGAAGTTGAACTGCTTTTGGTTCTTTTCCGGGACAGGAAGGCAAAGGACATGTTCTATTTCGATCAACAACACAGTTAGCGCCAGTACCATAGAGACAGAATTCAAAACTTACGTATTTTGTCTACGTGGATACCAAACTCCACTGCCTTCGATGTCTGGTTCCTCGCGCGAAGAAAACCGCGCCCGGCCGTAATTTCAAGTGTAAGCTTTTTTCGTTGCGGAACAGCGAAGGAAACATCCTGCATGTAAAATTGTAAGGGCGCGTCGGCTTTCAAATCGCCTGACGATTGTGCCTCTCTTGTAGTATCTCCGTTCTGTAGTTTTCGTTTCTTTGCCGCAGGGCCATCTGTAGGGATCTCTACAGGCTGAACAGGCGCGCTCGCATTCCTGACCAGCAGGCTGGAGGCATATTTGGCAATGTCCTCAAAAAGAGGTATATATTGCGGGGTAGTCCCTGTAAAGCCGTAATGGGCGCCTGTCAACCCTCTTTCGTCCCTGAATCCGTGTCAGGGTATTGGGGTACGCACCGATCGCATCGTAGACTCGTTTCTTTAAAGAAGGTTCGGCGGCGAAGGCATCTTCAATGGCAGGAATCTTTTTCGTAGCCGAGGAATTTATTGCGGCGAATGCCATAGTTGGGAAAGAGCAGCCCCAGTGTTAACAAAGCCGAACAAAATGTCTTGAGGAATGGGGCTGCGTGAAGGTTGAAGAGAGAGAGAGAGATGGGGGGATGGAAACTTCGGGCGCGGAGAGATGATGGATAAGAGGAGATTGCGAACCACTCCCCTGGCGGTCGTCGACCACAAGATTAGGTAGCCCAAACGTAATCGGGGGTTTAATAGTGATCAGTCATTAGTCCTATTGGCTCTTCAGAGACCTCCGAATCTCCATCTCTTGCGGATTCACCCACAGGCCTGGAATGTGAGCAGAAAACCTAACCATGTAATCTTATACAATCATATTCTATGCTACAGTGGTACATTTGTATACATCCAACATTCAAACAAATAATAGAGAGAAAAGAAATTACTCCTCTGGGCACACGTCCCATCAAAAACCGGCGAAATACACCTAGGATGATTACGCTTTGTTCGCCACCTTCTCCTTCAAGAAATTCTCAATGAATCCGGCTGTTTGGTCATCCATGAGCATATTGCCATCAGCATCCCTTCTCGCATTCAGGCGTTCCTCCTTCTTGGCCTGTATCAGAGCCATCAGTTCACCCTTGGGTGTCAACAAAGACCTGCTTTGAAGGTACTCCTTTCTGTAATCCTCCATCTTCTTCGCTTCAACCCACTCCGGATCGTGCCGTGTACGGTATTTCGAGAACTTATTCCGGAGTTCATCCAGAACGCTGGGAGGGAAGGGCGCATAGTGCAGCGATGGTGTCCAGGTGGGCGTTTCAACTTCCATGCGTAGCGTATCCCACTCCTCGTCATTCAAAACCGGAGGTTCGCGGCGAGGCCATGGGATTTCAATGTTCTCACCCGAAATGTATCTGGTATGTCTAGGAGTTTCTGTGCCATGCTCCCGTTCAAGGATTGGCTCTCCGCCGTGAACGTGTTCAACCAAGACGTCTCGTGTTTGTCCAGTGGCTGGGTCGTCAAGGGCGACGACGAGGCGGACATCATCGATGGGAATCGGCAAGGCCATAGCGTTGACAGTGCCCTTATTTCCGTATTGCGAATTGATCCAACTGGGAAGATGCACATCATTCTGAGGAAAGTCAAGAGTCAGTCAAGACCGGAGAGACCGCAAGGGTAGGGCGTGTAACTGCGGAAACATACCATGTTGAGATCCCTCACATTAACCGTCTCATTGCTTGCATCCACACGGACGACCTCGTTTATCTTGCCCTTATCCCTGCCCTTCATGATACACACCCGATCTCCCACGGCGATGTTGATATATTTCCTCCTTAGGTGTTTGGGGATGGGGGGTGGGTTCATTGCCTGGGGGCTCAGGGCACCGAACGATTGGCCCTCAAAGCCGGCATCACGCTGAGGTGCTAAAGGCCCACGGAGCCAGTCTTCTCGTCGTCGTTGCCTCTCAGCGCGGATGTTATCGAGCTCTATGCGGTTCAAAGCGAACCGTTGTCTCAGGTGGTCTTTGAACTCTTCGCGCTCAGCATCCTTAGCAGCCCGAACTGCCTTTCGCTGGGACTGGTTTCTGGCCAAAGCCGTCCTCCGGATGACCTTCTGCATATTGAATGGTGCGGTACCAGCAATGGCTGAGCGACGTTCCCGCGGAATCTCTAGGGACCGGATGATGCTCCGGAGAGGGAAAATTGCGGCCGTGTCAGTCACGTGACAATTACAAGTCACTTAGGGTCAAGGAGCCAATAAGAAGACCCGATAGAGGTACCTCAGCAATAACTACTTGATGAAGTACTATAAGATGGATGCCTCCAGCTCCTCCGATAGGTACTAGTAATCGTACTCTACTCCACACACAATGAATTTATTTGGGTCCCTATCGAAATGTGTTGAACCACAAGAGTGTATGAAAAATGTATGGGGAGTTGAACTGATACTGAATCGTAATCACTCATCGCGATATCGCCATCTACAGTTTTGTATTTCTTAACTGGTCAGGTGCTGACTTTAATTATGGAGTTACCCAATAGAATCGGCATAATATGGACCGTGTGTATACCTTCCACACAAGGAGAAAGACATACGAACTCAAAACTATATCAGAGGATGGGCTGCTGTCAGGGTTGCATATAGATGGGAGGGAAACTTCGTACAAATTTTGAAACACAGATTCTTGTTTGTGGAGTAGAGGACCCAACAGCGACAATAAGGCAATGGCAGTTTTCCAAGATTTACTATTCTTGCTCTGCATTTGTGTTCTGGACAGGTCGGCCGAGCAAAGTTCAGTGGCTTCTGGGCCCCAGAAGTGAATGCCATGGTCGCAAGGATAAGAGTTATTTTGGCGCAGGAATTTTAGGGTCTGGATCTGGGAAACATAGCGGCATTTTGGATATGTAGAGAGCCAAGAAGAATGGTCTAGCCTCATTGCCGGAGTGTATGTCCACCTCAGCGCCACAAAATATCCCTTAGGTCCGGATCGCACCTCGACAGACATAAATGTATCACAGACTGCTTATGGCCTCTTAAGTCAGCGAGGCCTTCTTGTTTTCAGACCTTTTTATTTGAAGTTGAAACTTTCGATAGGGACTCGTAGCGAACTCCAGGGGAGTCCCGCCCTCGGATAGGCTTTTTTGTAGATTCCACCTTGAGCTGAAAGTATGCATATGCACCCTTTACTGTGCGTGCAAGGCTGACTGGTCCCGATAATGTAGGAGCCGTAAGACGAGTCAACCCCCTTCTTGGCTTGCCTGGTGCACTGGTCATTCGTGATAAAGTAACAAATAATTAGCGTTACTCCTAGAAGCTTTCCCACCGAGCCTTGCAAAAAACCATGTCAATGATGATATCACGCGTGAAATGATGCAGTTAGATGATGTATACAGGGGCGTGATCACCATTAATTGCGTCAGTCACATCGTCAGGATTCTTGTGAGTGTTGCAGGCTGTATGCTGCAATGCACTATGGACTTGATTACCATTGATCGAAACAGTAACAATGCTCGCAGCCAGTAAGAAGGGTGGACCAATCACCATGGTTACATAGTATGGGACTGAGTCGCAGCCGTTTCCCTGATAAGAGGTAAGTGAAAAGATATTCGCGCTTGCTGCAAGGCGTTCACTGCTCTGGAATCAACCGTGGTCGAGGCTGTCCTACAAGCCGGTAATAAGCGTAGGCCGGGGTGGTGGCTGCAGTGAAAATGTTGACGCTGAGTCTTTGCACTTGGAGCCAACTGCTTATCCCTAGGTACCTAGAGGAGAGGTAACCCCAGAGTAGTAGTGTCATATAACGAACACGTGAGATGCATAGAGTTTTGTATTGAATTGTTGGTGCTAGTACTAGTAAGGATATACTTAGTATACTCTGCCAGTGGTTACGGTAGTAGTCTAAGGGGTGGGCGCAGCAGCTAGGAGTGTGCACCGCCACGTATTGTTTACTCTTGTTTTATTTCAGGGGAAAATCCACCCCTCCAAAAGAACCCATGCGATGATGATGTGATTATAATATGTATTGTAAGTAATAAGTACTTACGATGTAGTCTACTGCTAGTACAGAGTAAGTAAAGACAAAGCAGGACCCGGGGTAGTATTTAGGTTGAATGATGCCATTGAGCAATAATTTTGCCTGATAAGAGCTTATCGTCGGTGGAAGGGGAAGTTTCGAATATGACGATGTTTTACCACTCGGCCCTTATAGGATGATTTAGGTAAGTACGGAGTAGGTAACTAACTAACTAGTTACTGTCTATTATTGCTACCTACGTATTAGGAGGTATTTCACTTCTCCTACCTTCGTCAAGCGGATCATATCCCTAATAATACTTACAGGGGAACTAATATTAAGTGGAATGGAGCCATAACCGATAAATCCGGGCACCCAAGGTGTCCACAGGTGTCTAGGCTCCGACTATAACTGAAGGATTGACGTGTCCACGCAACGAGTACTCCTCAGCTCGACTGCAATATGTAGTACAGATACCAGGTATATATGGGTATGTTTTTTTTTTTTTTTTTCAGTGGCTGTATACACCATTCGGCTTCAGTGATGTGAATCAGTATTGGACTGATAGCATTGGTTCAACCATCAAGGGGATTTGGATTTGGATCTCTAGTGGATCGGACCAATTTAGTACGAAAGACTTCCGAGATACAAAATTATCATTGGATTGGAAAGCTCGTAACTCTAGATGGCTTTGAAATTAAATTACATACCACTTCGGTACTTTCCAGCAAAGGCGGTAAGGTGAAGGGAGAACTACACCCATACGGTACTGCGGTTACAACCAGCTGTATGACCAGCCACGGTGGCTTCAATAAGGATGGGAAGCCGACAGAAAACTAGGCACCCGGGATACCAACATGTGAAGTTTGGATAGGAAGGGAAATAGAATAATTTTGTGACAGTGACGAACAAAAGATATTTTTACTGTTTTACTTATGGTTTTAATTCAGAGAGGAAGGCCATTTTTTCTTCCTCTCTATTAGGATCAAGTATGATACAAAGTTCGCAGATTAAAATAAAAAAAGGAATTTAAACAATTGTCAGAAAAAAAAAAAAAGAAAAAAGGCAAAAGGGAAACAGACCAGCACAGCCACATAGCTTTTTATCTTGTGTAAAAATCGCGTGTTGCTAACCGTTTCAGCGCTTTTTAGTCTGGTTTTTGGTTACTTAGTCAACTTGGGGAGCCTCACCTGAAAGGCCAACCGGCGGAACCAAACGAGAGAAGAGCCAACGCCGATAACCTTCGCTCCCATACAGGTCCGTTACCCTTTACTGTCTTCCACCACCCATCCATCAATCATCCTTCATCTTAAGCTCCCCTGGAGACTATTATCCGTTATTGTCCTTTTGACTGATCCCATATTCTAAATTCCTTTTCTTGTTCCCTTATTTTTTGTTTCCCCAGCTCAAACCATTTATCCTCCTTAGTAACCACTTTATTCTCTTCCCTCTCCTTATAATTTAATCAGTGCCGTTGCACCTGCACCGTAGGTGATAACCCTTTTCCTCGGGCGCCTGACTTGTCCCTTTCTCAGCCTTCTAACCTCCTCTCCGCCATCCAACTTCACTCCCGCAACAGCCTTCCTTTCTACCCCTGTTGTTTGCCACTCACCTCATTTGGAATCTATTCCATTTGATAATTTTGGGCTTCATCATTTACTGACCCTCCTCGTTTCAAGATGGCTGAAATCCGTCGCAAGCTTGTCATCGTCGGTGATGGTGCCTGCGGTAAGACTTGTCTTTTGATGTAAGTGTATCTCCATCCACACGCCCTGTGTGTGTCAAGGTAAGAAGAGACTGCTGACTGTGTCATGTGCTGTACAGTGTCTTCTCCAAGGGTACCTTCCCTGAGGTTAGTTCCCATCTGATATCCAACCCAAATCTGTGACGTCTCCCTATTGGATCCGAACGCGTTAAACTGACCCTTTTCAGGTCTATGTCCCCACTGTCTTCGAGAACTATGTTGCCGATGTCGAGGTTGATGGCAAGCGTGTCGAGCTCGCTCTTTGGGATACGGCTGGTCAGGAAGATTATGACCGTCTCCGTCCTCTCTCCTACCCCGACTCTCACGTCATCTTGATCTGCTTCGCTGTTGACTCGCCCGATTCACTTGACAACGTTCAGGAGAAAGTGAGTTGCTCTTGATCCTGCATCATGACGAAGCATAGAGATCCTCGAGAGGGGACTCCAACCGTGAAGAAAAAATTATGCAAGACTAACCAGAAATTCAGTGGATTTCCGAAGTACTTCATTTCTGCCAGGGACTCCCTATCATTCTCGTCGGATGCAAGAAGGATCTTCGTAACGACCCCAAGACCATTGAGGAATTGACCAAGACCTCCCAGAAGCCAGTCACCGCCGAACAGGTATGTACCCCGTACACATAAAACACTGGAATCCTTCTAACATGCATTTAGGGTGAGGAAGTTCGCAAGAAGATCGGAGCCTACAAGTACCTCGAATGCTCTGCACGAACCAACGAGGGTGTCCGTGAGGTCTTCGAGGCTGCCACCCGCGCTGCTCTCTTGACCAAGGCTCACAAGAAGAAGAAGGGGTGCACCATCCTGTAAACTAGTTTTGTCTCCTTCACAAAAGGTCTGTGTTTAATGCGGAGATTATATGAACGGATAAGGGTCTCAACTATTTGGTGTTTTCTTTTACTCAGAAAGGGGTCCTCCGTTGGCGTGTTCCGATCTGTGCCTGGATGCGAGTGTGGATAATGTTCAATCACGGGCACACGAGGTTTATGGGATTATCTGGCTATGCAGTTGGTCGACTTTCTTGTTTTGCAGACTTCTATTTTATTTCTAGGGAGGCGTTGTCTTCATAACCTTGTGGGTTTTCTTTTCTTTTCCAGATCTCCGTACGCCCACGAGGCGGTCCGATCACCATGGCAGATGATGGCCATTTCGCTGGCAGGAAAACAGGCTCATCAACACCTGGATAGTGCAGATCGGAAATGAGCTATTGAGGATGGCGTTGTCTCGTGTGCGTCCCGTCAGTCAAGGATCTCCGGGAGGTTGATAAAGAAAGTCGAAATTCCGTGGCACGATAGATGATTCCTATCAGTTCGGATTTCCCCAGAAGAGTTCTTTATTCTGTTGTGTGTTGCTTTCGGTTAAGAGAATGCATGGATTCATTTTGTCATTAATTTTGGGCCAGTTTCTCGACGTTATTCCCTTGATCATCAGAGCCTTGGATGGGAAACTCACCACCATCATCCCTCATTTATCATTTACTAATCAATGCACATCCTCCGCGATTTGCATCTGCATGGTTCTCCTGATGTCATTGTACCCTGTTTGCTATCTTGTCCCCCTGATACATATTTCGTGAAATGCATCGAGCACATGTGTTATCCCCGAATCCTCGGGATATGGTATGGTACCGGCTGCCTATCAATATGTAGAAATACCGGTAAATCTTGGTATCGCACTCTATTATAGGACGAGGCGTCGACTATTGGTAAGTTCGTACTATTGATAGTAACATGTGGGCGGCCCGTTAACACCTTCAAGACTATGCAGGATTGCATTAGCCCAACAGGCCTAAATATGGAAATGACAGCTACCTCCTGTCTGATAGGAGAAAGGAGTATTGAATTAGACTGACACAGGAAAATCGAAGTGATATATCTATCCATCCTTAATTTAGTTCCCTCGGCGGTGGCTTGACGGACAAGGTTGGTGCCTTGAGAATGTGGTCCCTCCCTACTAATGCTATGTATGTATTGCACTAGTACTGCTGCTTCAGGGGTTATAAAACGTGTTAGTACAATGGATGGATACTTCTAACCCCCGCAAGAATAGGCAGCGCGCTCCTTCTGAAAAAAAAAAAAAATAATTAAAAAAACAAAACAAACTCGATATTAATCTCAATATTACAACCTCTACGATCTTTGAAAACACGATCCAAAGCGCAACGGTAATGGAGATAGTGTGTGTATTTTTCATGGAATCATCTGTTCAAATTGAGTAAACTTTCAATATACCGTCTTGCATCCAGCCCCAGTCCCTCAGCCAATTTGGCCGGGCCTATATCTGATAGTCCCGGCGAAGACGCACCGCCAAGGTCCCTGAAGAACCGAGTCCCGCTGTTGTTGCGAGCGTGCGAAGACGCCAAGACATAGTCACTTGCCTTCCGGACCAGGAAGGCCTCCTGGCGAGGGTCGTCGAGGTGAGATGATGTGCTGTTGTTATCACTGGTGGGTTTGTACGATGGGTCGGACATTCGGACCCAAACAATCCACCAGCCACGACTCGTTTTGCAGGTTCTTTCTAGTTCGAGCGGCCGGGATCGGGTTTCTAGGTAGGTGCTCAGTAGACGGTGGTGAATGTTGAGGCTTTCGACACGTGACCAGTGCGTTGCTGCGTTAGGATCTCGTGGAGCTTCTAGAGGGGATAAACCGAGGTCAGGGAT
Source organism: Aspergillus bertholletiae (assembly GCA_009193595.1). Classification (NCBI taxonomy): domain Eukaryota; kingdom Fungi; phylum Ascomycota; class Eurotiomycetes; order Eurotiales; family Aspergillaceae; genus Aspergillus; species Aspergillus bertholletiae. The sequence goes on along the minus strand of ML736403.1, from coordinate 11,116 downwards.
ATTGGGGATTGAAGAGCGGATTGTTAGATTGGTAGGGTCGTAGACAAGATCATAGAATGGTAAGTTCTCGGCTGAGAATCGTTGATTGATATCGAATGCATTTCCAGATACCGAGATTCTGAAAGCGGCGTTTGCAGGTGATGTTGACTTGCTGAGTGACTCTTGGAGAGGTTGTAGTTGGTGGCGGATGCTGTGATAGAGAGATGGGTCTGCCAGAGACGAAGTTTGAGGGTCGAATAGAAAAGTATAGATAAAAGGTTTGTGCTGTTCTATCGTCAGTAGAATGATTGGGAATGTGATGGAGGAGAAGAATGACATACTATGTAGACTATTGCTCGTTGCTGTACTGCGCCTAAAGGTCAGTCAGTTTTAGCATTGAGGTCAACAAGATTGAAGCGGTGTAATACCGACCCGATGGATTTTCTTCTGATGGGGTGGCCAAGCACATGTGTAGAGTCCTCTGGCTTATTCTATTCTTCGATTTCTTGTGTGTAGGATCAGTCTCTAGAGACTGACTATCTTCCTTCACTGCCTCATTTTTTAAACCAATGAGGAATTTTCCACAGCTTTTAGGTTTAGGAGGAGGATCATCGGGTTTAGAAGGATCTTCTTTAGATCCCTCCAAACCATTTGTAGGTGGACCCATCTGTTGGTTTGGACTGGCTGAGTCGTCTTCTCGCTTCAACGCTTCAACGCGGGGATGTGCGCTGGGGGTCCTAGACATGCTCCAGGACGAGCCATACCCGAGAGTGAGGTATTTCACAAATGCACCGGTTGTCACGCCCATCCAATCACCACCTTTTTCACTTCTCGCAGGAGAGCTTTCGCCGCTTGAGTGTAGACCAACTCCATCAGATCCTTGTGGAGGCGGCGTTGATTGCACGGTCCCCATCACAAGTGGGCGTGGTATGCCTGGAGAGAAACTGTCATCCGTGTCTCCAAGCTGGAAATTTTCTCTGGCTTGTGGGATTGCATTTGCATCTTTTCCGGAGCGGCCCCGTTTGTGCCTTCGGCGTTTTTGACGCCGTGGCGATGTTGGATCTTCACCCACTCCATATGCGTCACTGCCGTATCTGTAAATCCACTCCATCCACTGTGAGATGCGCACCACAGAAGATCTAGAGATAGTCCCTACACCGGAGAATATAACACCATCCGATGGCCGAGGATATGTATCTAGGCCAAGCCATTGTGTTTCATCGTCATCATCGCGCAATATATCTGCTAGTTTATTTGCGGTCCCAGCGCTCTCACCAGGCGTATTTGGGTCCCCAAATCGAGACACCACTAGATCCACAAGACCATCTGTTCGTGTCACAAAGTCTTCAAACACCTCCCTCTCCCCGCTTCCCCATTCTTCCTCGCCGACGCCAATGCCCAGCTCCCCGCCAGCAGAAAGTTTTATACCGTTGTATACATCCACAGAAGGGTTTCCACTTAGAAGGATATCCCAGTTCCAGGCAAATCGTAACCAGAAGTTCTCTAGGAGGGGACAGAGTGTGGACCTGCCAACACGTTCGTATAAAGCGTCAAGCGTGATGTCATGATGAAGAAGGAACATGGAATGCGCTCGGCGTAGTTGCTGAATTAGATGATGGGAAGGACACATCTCCCGCGAAGAGTAATGGAAAGAAGGGGTCTCTGAAGTATCGCGCGGCGCGGAGGGTCCATTGGAAGAATGGGTTGGGAGCCGAGTCAGATCAATTGACTATAAACAATCTCAGCATCTCGCAACATGGTATGTTCGTCAAGGCCATGCTTACAGCTAAGATCCACCAATTCTTTTCAAGCTCATGTAGCACAATAAGCGACTTGTCTGTTTCCACATAATCGACTGCCTGCCCTTTTGAAAAGTTCCTATACCGATTATTCAGTATAGTTCTTTTGGGTATCGAAGAAGCGGTCCCCACCTGGCGAAGCTCACCATGCCCTGGGCCAGTCCTATCTGGCGCAGTCTCACATTCCACCCATCACCGGTTTCTCTGTTCTCATCTTCAGTCGTAGAACTGCCACTCCGTCGCAGTCGGTCCGACCTGGAAGTGTAAAAGACGACTTGGTCCTGGATCGTTTCGTCGGTTGGTCCAAGGAGGGGGTTGTATATGGCTAGAAATGCCAGTTGCGCCGGCACTACCAAAGCAAGATCGCTCCCTGACATCGCATCATTATATCATGAACCGTAAGTCACAGTCAACTGGCGCAATAGTCAAAGGTGGGGGAGCATCTCGCTGATCGGCTGGGGATGTGATGCGGTGACATCACGTGCTAGTGTTTTCAAGTGTTTGGGGAGCTTTCCGGAGCTTTGCTAGACTAAGCTTGGAGGAGTAGGTATGCTTCGGCAGCTCCCACGCCATGTTTCTTCCACGGGGCCCTGGAGCGCTCTGTACATACAAACGCGCTGGAACTAGCCGATATTTTACTCATAGATTCTTTGCGACAAGGTCCTACGAACCCCTCCGAATACTCTTTTGCGGATCCGATGAGTTCAGCATAGCTTCCTTGAATGCCCTTCACAAGGAACATCTGGACCGACCAGATCGGATATCCTCCATTGATGTCGTTTGCAGGCCGGGTAAAAGGGTTGGAAGAGGCCTAAAAAAAATACGCGAGGGTATTATGCCCTACAAGTTGAAGAGATGAAGGACCGGGCTTACGTTTCCTTTGATAGTCCCCATCAAAGCTGCGGCAACAGACCTTTCGCTCCCGGTTCATGAGATAGATACCTTCAGAGGTTGGACGGTACTATAGAGAAAACCTCGGGGCTCTGAAATGTTACTGACTCTGTTAGCCACCTATACTACCTGAGGGGCCCGTCAACCTTATAGTAGCAGTATCCTTCGGTTTGTTTGTTCCTCCGCGGATCCTTCATGGCGCAAAGTATGGAGGTCTAAATGTTCACCCATCTTTGCTTCCTGAGTGAGTATAAGTAAACGGTCGATAGTGTCATACCGGTAATTAATTGGCAACCGACAGCTTCCGCGGTCCCGCTCCGCTCCATCACACTCTTTTGGCTGGTAGAACCAGGACTGGGGTTACCCTGCAGACCTTGGATCTCAAGCATTTCGACCACGGCGTCATTCTACAGCAGACACCGCCACCTGGATTCGAAATCCCAAGTCCTGAGTCATGTACCGTACCAGAGCTTTTAAACCTTGTTGCTCCCAAGGGGGCTGAAATTCTTGTCGACGGTATCCGAAAGGGCTTGTTCGTCCCTCCGGTACAGGATGCTGGCTGGCGTTCTCCAGAAGAACATGAATCCCTGATCCATGCAGCTAAGATCAAGCCTGAGGACCGCCATATCGACTGGGCGAATTGGACTTGGTTAGATATCAGCAGGCGGATTCGTGTATTGGGGCCTTTATGGAGCAAAGCTTTGGTAATCAATGATGCTTCAGCTAATCCTCCTTCCTTTCAGCACCGACGGGTGATTTTCACTGAGATAGAGGAAGTTGAACCGATGAAAGGGAGCGAAGCATATGCTGTGGTCCCAGGCCTGCCATTTGTGGATGGCGCTCACCCCATTGAGCCTCGACAAGGAAAAGGCATCTACGTATTCACACAAGATGGCAAACTTCTCCGCATCAATTCAATGAAAGTTGAGGGCGAACAGAACGCAGACGCCCTCCGCGCCGCTCTCAAGGCGCGAATGATTGGCCATCGAACATTTTCCTCGAATGGCTTGGACTATACTCCATTTTACAATCCTCTTCAATAAAGCCACAAATGGGAAGGAAAATTGCGGTTCTGACTGTACAGCTAACTTGTATAACTGACATCAAAATATCAATATAATTGTTAATGCCAATTTTGCTTTGATGACAACACCATTAGAGTTTTTTTTTTCTCGGGACAGTGCTAAAGAAGAAGAAGAAGAAGAAGAAGAAGATCAATCTTCCCAAATCTCGTCCACAGATAGCTTTTGTATAAACTTAAATGTACAAATACACGAAAAAAATATTAATGCTAGCCTTAGGACAACCCCGGCCACCCTCAATCCACAAGCATGCCCACGTATTCAGTCTTTCTCATGCCTTTCCACGCTCTTTTCCCTTCTAGCCCAGGCCATTGAACGAGGAAACGGTCAGCAAAAGGCAACAATATTTTACCCGATAGACTCAAAGTTGTCACACGGGCCCATGATTCTATGAAAATCGTACGAAGTTGGTAATGAGCTGGTGCTAAATCTTCTCCCCCCAAGGACTTGAATGGAATGAGGCCCTGGATGAAATTATAGAGACGAAGGAGCCTCGCAGCTAGTATAATACAAACTGCCGTAGCAGGGCCATTCGTAAGAATCGCATCCGGATACGACGAGACCATCGATGAGGGAAGCCGCTTTTGGTCAGCATTTTGTCCGCGCAAGACAAGCAGACAGGCCCAAAAAGATCTGAGGGTTGAAAAGGGTGCCGTTAGAAATGACTGGTGTACGCGACGTGCACGCGGCACAGTCACAATGGTATACGATTCTGCTGGTTTACGGTCGGTCGCAGTTGCTTTCTGAACGTGATTGAGATATTGAGTTTCGAACTCTACTGCCTTCGTGGCGCTGAAGTTATCCCCCGAGCTCACAACATATGTGCGATATGCGTACCGGGATGGATCGAGCTTCATACGTCGTAACATGGAGAACATTTCGGCCGTATGCCCCCCGCTGCCTAATACGACTAGAAGATGGGCGGGGGTGTGTTTCGAGCGCCATTTAGGAATGTTAGTATTTTGCGATGTGTATAGGGCATAGAGGAAGATCTAGAAGGAAAGTGATGCGTATTAGTCACGAATAAAGAGAGATGGTTTGATGTATATCAACACTAGGAGCTTACAGTGAATGCTGATACACCCACCACACATCCTATGGCACAAAGCCAAAGTAGGTCTCTCAGGAGCCACTGAGTCAGGCCCATGATCTCCAATATTGGGAAGCTATCAATGGACCCGGAAATGCGATCAATAAGACCAAATGGATGTTAGTTTGTGGCTGCAAGGGTCATCAGTAGTACCATTTGTTGACAGCGAAGTGATAAAACCCTCAGAAGTGGGTATAGCGCGGTCAATTGATTAGCGCTCTCTATTGTTCAAGTTAACAATCACGACAAGGCCAGAGACGGTAACTATGTACCGACCACTGAGTAAATAGTCGGCACTTATCAAGAAATATAAAGTTGTTTTGTCCCTCAGCCGACGCTGCAGGTGATGATCGGGCACGTGGTCCGTGCGACTCGGCGATTATTTTGTCTTAACTCCTGCCCATCGGACTGTTGCTCCATCAACAACCCTCCCGCTATCAATGTCAACACTTCGGACATGAGATGGCTCCCATCTTCGCAAAGCGACTGACTTGCTTCTATTGCGGGAGACGGTCTGCTCAGAATGAAAAAGGTCCTGTCCGTAAATGGCGCTGCAACGCTTGTGAAGCAATAAATTACCTGGATGAAGTAGGTTCTTCCGCTTTTCTCTTCTTTTTCGCGTCTTGAAAAAAGACTTTGCTAACCATCTCTGTAACTATGGTAGACAGGAAATATCACGGACCCTCCTGCAGCAGATACAAATCCTAATGCCTACGGCTCAGATGTATCGGGTACCCCTTTCGAGTCGACTGAACTTACGGGGTCCGGGCTCTTCTGTGCCCAATGCATCCGAAATCAGCATCTTTTCACAAGTGCTCTCGCCGCATATTTCCCACCGGCGGATGATCCAAACTATGGCGCATACGAACAAGAATACCCGAAGTTTCGGAAGAACCTGGAAGAGCGGTATCCGCAAGTATGCGCCAAATGCGAGCCCATGGTGAAAGACCGCATCCGCCAGGCAGGATACGAGGCAAAATCGGACCATTTAAGACGTATGATGGATCGAAGCAAAGCGGGAAGAGCAGCAAGACACGCGCGTAATTGGAACTGGAGGAGTTTATTGCTTTATGCCGGCGCCATGACCTACTGGGCTAGTGTTGCTGGTCAACTTGCCTGGAATCTAGTGGGTGCTTTAGCTGACGATGAATTACTACGGGACCCAGATGATCTCCTAACACCAGTATCCACCGTAACGTGTGTCCAGCAAACATTAGAAATGCGCCGCATGCCAAGTTATTGCTTCGTTGATTTGGCACCTTATGCCGGCCTGTCTCTTGTAGCTGGCATACTGTCTGCCTGGTATAACCCAAAACTGCGCCTTAAGGTTGAAGGGAGAGCTGGCCGCTTCGTCGGTCTTGGAGAATACTATCAAGTCCAACTTATTGTCATGGTGGTGCGATGTGTCTTCTGGTCCTTGCTTAGAGACCCTTCGTCAAGTGGTTTACAGTCGCATCTTCCCTCGACCTTGCATACTTTTATGCTCATTTTCACTGCTTTGGTATGTCTCACTCATGTGCTAATCGTGGATCTTGAAATACATCAAACTCACAACAGTCTAGTCTGTGCTATTCTCTCGGCGCATTGCGCAGTATGACACCCGTCCTTTGGTTAATTGGACCGACAATACTCCGGCAGCAACCCCGGCTCGTAGACGTGACGAGTCTCCCGTACATACCACTGGAAGCAAACAGCTTTTCACAAGCCCAAACGAAAGGCTGCAACAGAGCGCAACACGCTTTCCTATTGAAAATCTAGCAACTTCTCGGCCTGTTCCTGAGGAGCCAGCTTTTCCTACCCCCCCTCCGGAAGGAGATGATATGGATTGGACACCTTCTGTGCAGCATAACGTCACACCTACCGTGAGCGTGCATCAGAGAGAGCGGAGGTCTGTTCTCGACGGACCTTTGCCATTCTACGGATCTCTTCCCGCCGCTCCTAAACCTCCGTCATGGACCCTGCGTAACCAGCCTGTTCAGCGCCAGAGACCCATCGAACAGGTTGTTGAGCGCAACCCATTCCACCGTACTCCTACCCAGGTCTTGAGCCCCTGGGCGCGGAACAATGGCTCCTCTAATACTGCATTTGCACCCCCAAAATTCTTCCCCATGAGTGATCATGCTGCCTCGACCGGGTTAGAGAGTCTGTTTGACAAAACTTTTACCATCAAGTCGCCTGAAGATGAAGATAGTGGCGCATGGCAATCGCAACCGCAGGAGACGAGCGCTCGTCCGCATGATTCTGCCGATTTGCATAGTTATTTTATCTTCCAATATCTCCGACTGGGATTGCTTCTGTCTTCTATTGTTGCTTGGCTTGTATCACAGTCCGGCCATATCTCTGTACCGGGTGATTTCATTGAAGTAGCTTCCTTGGGCAGTGCGAGTCTTATTGCCGGATTTGCGCTACTAGAGGCCCTAAAACAACCTCTCTCTCAGTGGAACGGCATGGAGATTCTTGTATATTTTGCAGAGCTCGTGGCAGCAGTTCATCTTGGAGGAAATCTACCGCAGGTTTCCTACGAACGACACTACTTTGACAGATATGGGAAGCTCCTGTTGATATTTATGACAGTTCAAGAGGCTTTGGGCTTACTCTCTCTCTATCGCTTCTCGGCGGCCATCAGCAGTGGACAAGTGCCGCAAGCAAATCACACCCAGCTACCACCTGCCGGTCTCCCCAGCACATCCCCCAGACTTGGGAGTAGCAGCGGCCAAGATCTTCAGTCGTTCTCATCGCAGCTATCCATGCCGCCGCTTTCATTCTCCTCAACTGTGACTGGATCTAGTTTTTCAGCTCAGACACCCGAGGCCCGGCGTCACCTTCCTTTCCCGTCGTATGATGGCGGCCACCAGGATCATAGTTTTAGTTTGAAGAGCTTGAAGGGCGAAGAATCCGACGTGTCGGACCCACTGGACCGGGACTCTGATACCGAAACCACGGTGACGACAGCTACCACGGCGACGAATGCTACCATCCGGAATATCCGCTATGGACGAAGCGGTAGCGACGCCTTTTTCTCACCAAAACGGTCCGAACTTGGACCCGGCATCGGTGGTCTCAGTCTGGACGACGAACCCTCCCGGCGAATGACTCGGAGTCAAACTCAAAAGCTGCGCCGATTCCCGGGGCGTGGACTTCGGTAGACTCAGGATGGTTGGCTCTACTTCTGTCTTTTCCCTCTTGCCTCGTCTCTCCCATTATTTGCACTGTTGGAGTCTGGTTACTGGATATGGAAGAGTATTAAAGATTGTTCAATTACTGATTGTCTGCATATGTCCTGGCGGGTTTGAGCTCCAGCGTTTTTCTTTCTTTCTTTTTTGGTGCTGCATTTCTTCGATGGTTGGTTTTTTCTTTCTTTTTTACCCTGTAAGCTCGCTCGGGAAAGACATACACACACCTCCATTGTCATTGCCGTGTTAGAATATCGTTTTATCATGTACATAACTAGCGGGAATATATACGACATAACGACTTGATAGTAATACCAACAGCGAGGCTGCTTCTGAACGGAATAATTTTTTACTTTGAATCTAATATCATTCATTTGATTAAAGAAAAGTCCCAATACATGTATCATTCACGCAATGACGACTAGTATATCCAACCAAATGAGGGAAAAGAGAAAAATGGGGAAAGATAGAAAGGAGGCTCAGGTTCACAAATTATTACACCCTATCCACCCTAGTCTCCGTCACAATTTCACTTTTATGATCACCCTCCACGCGGGACACGCTTCTCTCTACATCTTCGGTCTTCAGATGAGAGGCACTACTACTGGCACCGAACAACTCATCCATTTTCTCCAGTGAGATGCCTATCCAAGGAAAAGAAGAAAAAGAAAAAGTCAGTCCCCGTAGAATGAATATAACAAAAGGGAGTAGAAGGTGGGTGTATGTATGTATACATACCTTTAGTTTCAGGGATGAAGAACCAAACCCAGACACCCATCGAGAAACAGAAGCAGGCGAAGATGATGTATGTCCTATTTTCCGGATCTTGGTTAGCTAGGTTTTTTGAAGGAGTTTCAGAAAAGTATTTATGCTGTACAAATATGATATGAAAGGTCCCGAGGGAGATGATGTGGTTATAGCGGATTAAATAGGGCACACAAAGAAAAGGACAACGAACCCATAGCCGTTTGCGCCGACGGTTGCTAGCATGTTGGGCACGGCTCGAGAGACGACAAAGTTGAACAGCCACTGGGTGGCAGCGGCGATGGCGACGTTTAGACCTCGTAGACGGGCAGTGGGGATCTCCGAGACATAGATCCAGCAGACGGGGCCCCAGCCGAACTGGAAGCACGCAGCGAAGAGGAAGATGCAGACGAGGGCGACGTAGCCGGCCGGGATAACGGGCTGGCCTTCTACGGGGGGCGCAATGCGGACGTAGAGCCCGATGTAGAGCATGGCGAGGCCCTGGGCGACAGAGGTCCAGAGGAGAGAGCGTCGACGGCCCAGCGAGTCAGCGACAAAGACGAGGAAGATGGCGCATGCTACCATCTTTACAATGCCGTACACGCCCGTTGCGAACAGGCCGGTCGAGGTACCGGTGATGCCGAGATTCTCGAAAATCTGCGGTGCGTAGTAGTTGATAGCGTTCGTACCCGTCATTTGCTGGCAGACCATGAGAAAGATGCTGATGACGGCTCGTTTGCGGTTGCCTGCAATCAGCCACATCTCTTTCATAAGGTCCTTGAAGCTGGAGCCGCCGATGAGCTGGCGCTCGTGCTCGAGTTGATTGACGATGTCTTGGAACTCGTTCTCGATGTACGGATGTGTTGAGGGAAGGTTGCGCACGCGGGAGAGCGTGGCCCGGGCATCTTCCCAGCGGTCTTGCTTTGCGAGCCAGCGGGGGGATTCATTGCAGAGGAGCATCCCCCCCAGCAGAAGTAATGCGGGGAGAGCCTGCATGGCAAGTGGAACCATGTATTGCGCCGTGCCACCGATGTGGAGGAGAGAGCCGTAGTTGATCCAGAAGGCCAGCATGATCCCCATTGTGATGAACAGTTGGTAGAGACCGGTGAGACCGCCACGGATGGCTCTGGGGGCGTTTTCGGAGACATAGAGAGGATTGATCATTGAGGCGAAGCCGACACCGAACCCGTTGATTAGACTGAGTGGGAGCTCTATTAGCCCTCAGAGTTCCATAGGGACGTCAGTATAAGAAGCAAGTAACGCTCACCGTCCGATGTACATCGCTTCTAGGTGTCCGCTGGCTGCAACTTGCATAATCACGCCAACAATTGCAATCAGCGATGCGGAAATCAACCCGACCTTTCGACCCCATTTGTCCGACACCGGGGAGGCGAGGAGAGCGCCGAAGAAACACCCTGCTTGGAGTGTAGATACAATATTCGCAGAGAGATTGGCCTGCCCTATCGAGCCTAGGTTTTTCAACCCATATTTCCTATACACATGGGGGTCAACACCCTTGGTGTATACACGGAGATGTATCACTGAGATACAGAGAGCGACCTACTCTTGGAAAGGATCCATCTTCAGGACGCCTCCTATGATACCGGTCTCCATGCCGAAAAGCATGCCGCCGCAGCATGCCTGTTGATCTTTAGTCTCTATTGTCACAGATAGTTGAAGAAGAAGAAGAAGACTACTAACCGAACAGGCCAGCATGTACACTCTCCATCCATAGATCTCTTTGGGGTCCTCGCGCATCGCCTCATTGTGGACGAGTCTTCTGAGTATGACCGACATCTTTGGCCAAAATTGAATCCCGCCAGGATAGGGGAGCTTGCCCGTTGAAATATAGTAGTAGATCGGTCACCGAAACGGCACTTCGTTTCAAACCCTGAAACGCTGATCGCGATCCTCGCTCATAAACCACGATGGAGGAAGGGAATTTTCGAAGAAACGACGACCGGAATACAGCCGGCTAATATAGAGACGAAGGATTTGAAGCTCGCATGGCGCTACTATCAGAGGAAAGCACATATTCCTGTTACGAAAAAACAAAAAAGCATCGAGGGATGCCATCTACCACGGAAAAAACAAGACGGCCAAGACGATCGTATGATTCCACGAATCCCAAGAGAGCATCGAGAATGCTCGCTGTTACGGTGACCTTCCCTGCTTGCCGATCCGCGAACCGTGAGAAGGACCTAGTCCAAGATGGTCAGGAGGGGCAGGACACTGACTTGTTCCCTTGTCTGGGCATTGACCCGTGAGATGCCATACAGAGCAGCCGTCGGCTTTTGCAGCGCTGACAACCCCAAGAAACGTGGGATACAACAGGAAGACCGGGGGGGGGGGGGGGGG
>ML736402.1:0-38111 GCA_009193595.1 Aspergillus bertholletiae | reverse complement strand
TTTTTTTTTTTTTTTTTTTTTAGTTTGTTTCGTGGAGGTGTCAACGTACCGTGCTCCATTCTGACGGTGACTCTGCAGTGGGTTTATCGTGTAGTTCTACATCGGAGGCTGTCCCATCGCTGGCTCGCTCCTTTAGGGTCTCGTTTGCCGAAAGGGCCATTTGTCCTCCCATCGTTGTGGATTGCGGTACAGGTACATCAATATTCTGTGGCAGGATCCAGGCAGATACATCTAGCTATTTATTTCTTAACTCCTTCTACGCCGATAGTCGATAAGCATTGTCGTGCCTCGTACTGCGTAGGTTGGCTCCACAGTAAGGGCAACTCATAGCGAGCTTCCAAGTACGATTCAGATGGGAGATATTTACTACTGATTGCATATCTAGTGCCTCCCTTGAGATACAAATACTCTTTCAACTTACGCAAACAGATTATTGTACTTATCTGTGAAGGGTACTGTGTTCTACATGAATAGTTACATCCTCGGGCCTCTCCCTTTCCTTTGCAGCGCTACCACCAAAAATATCAAAATCAAACCCGAGATTGCCAGCTCGATAGCCGTGCTCACTTACTTGAATTAGCAATCTGCGTGTGGCTACAAAGAGCTCCACCTACGCTCTAGATGCTGGAACTTGGTCGGTGCGCCTGGTATTCAACTTAATTCCGGTTTTTTGAGAGCTGCCATGCGTCTGTGGCCACTGCTGGGCAGAAGTGATATGCTACTTTGTACTCTCCCTCACTATTGACTTTGATCTCCGTCTCTTGTCCTTGGTTGATATGTATGACATGACGCCCACAGCCTTCTGCCTCCTTCCGCCACCGCGTCACAACGTCGTTGCTAGAAACCTAGTGTGGTATGAAGTCCAATTTCGGTCTGCAAAGTGAAATTACATTTTAAGTTATACAATAACTTAGTCTCGGAGGCTTGATTCCGAACGCGATGCTACTAAAGCATCTATGAGAAGGGCCTTCGCATTGGGCAGTCTCCAGGATGAGTGATTTCATAGATTCTGGTTATTTGTGCGACGTTATAAGGGCCGGGAGATACATTAGGTAGCGCAAGCTTCCAGTATAATATCTTTCTGGGCGCATTAGGTCCCTAGACCAGAGTAGGGTCATTTAAATATGCCCAACGACCAAGGCAGACTCAGTCCGGATGTTGGAATTCTCTTGCGAGTGACTGCCGACTCTCATCTTTGCATTTCTTCCGGAATGGCTGCCTTGCAGATAAATACGCAAGCTTGCTCTGCGATTGCGGAGCTCCTGGAAGGGTTCATCAAAAATCGCCTGGTCTTTGTCAAGGGTGAACGGATGATCGTTACCCTCAAGGCCCTTGGTGCGACCGACGAAGATTTGGAAGCGATGAGAAGCGTGAGCAATAGCCTGCAGGATGATCCGATTCTCCCCATCCGGAAAAGCACCAGCGGTCGATTTTATTTTGACTTCGAGAAGTCCACACTTCGTCGGCTCGAGTTCCAACCATATACGGTGTCGGTGGAGGATGATTCCGTACGCCATGACCCCGGACAGATTCGAAGATTCCTAGAGGTTGACGACGCGCTTCAAGGGAACACTGCCCTTGCACGCCTTGCTTAGATTAAAAGCATTAATTTTTTCACGAGGTTTCCTTCCAGCACCGACCCAAGCTCAACTACGAGACCGAGAATTTCGTCTGCAGCTTGTTCGACGTCCGAACGGTCACCAACAGATCCTTGGTCGGCGATCCTGCTCTGGAGGGTGTCCACAGTGACGGGGTCGACTTTACCATGACCACCTACTTGGGTAGTGAGAACATGACGAGTGATAGCGCGGAGACGTTTGTCCATGATAACCGCGAGGAGAATGGCGTATGCTGGAACCAGGCTCTCACGGAATATAGCCTTGGTAGTCACCAACACAGGGATTGCCTGGATACTCTGCTAATTGTGGATCACGAGAAAAAGCACAGCGTGTCTACTCTGCATGCTGTCAACCCGGACTACCCTGCAACGAGGGATAAACTATGCTTATCCTCTTGACGCGGAAGCCGGTGCTGGAGGGGCATATTTCACACCCGTATGATTCGCTCAACTCCCACTTATGGCGTCCCTTGGAAATTTCATTGGCTTGGTGCTTCGTCTGGTGCCATCAGTCGGTTTGAATTGTTGTTTTAGGCCGATTATTTACAAATATAACGGTGTCGTTGCTTTGTCGCTGGCATTTCAATGTCATCACTGATCAACATGTCCGATAAGATAAATTAAATTAAATTAAATTAAATTAAATTAAATTGACGCTAAAAATACACGCTAACCCGAATTGACGACGACGGGCAAGTGATGGCGAGACGAAAGGAAGCGGACTAAATTCATGCTCATGTTAATGAAAACTAGTCCTGATTCTTCTCATTCCACTTCTTCTCACCGCTGGATGTGAGAACGATGGGGTCTGCCCCGCCTAGATCTCGGCGACGGCGGGAGTTCACCGTAAGTACTATACCTATGCTACTGCAGTTATCGACTGCTAATACTACGCATAGGGCTGTTGGAAATGTCGTGCTCGCAAAGTCAAGTGCGACCAGAAATCGCCCTGCTCGTCATGCCAGCGGCTGGGCCTGGAGTGTGACAGCTCCAGCACCCGACTGGTATGGGTTCGTGGCAATGAATCCTACCGCTCCACTGGGCGCCGGGATATGCACTGTGGTATGCCTGAGTTCCCCGGTCATGTTGGGTTTGGCTCACGGGGGAAATAGAGCGGACTTGGACCGGCCATACGCCTCTGGACTCAGATGCAGTCGACCTTTTGATCGAGCAGTGCGACAGTCTAGTCACAGTTGAGAAACAATCGCTGCCCGACGTCCACTACAACCCATTTTCTGTGTTCTCGGCGCTACCGTCCATGTCGCTACTATCAAGTAGCAATAAAGTCCTCGCAAGCGGGGGTACGGATACGGCACATGCGAGCAGCGAGGATAAATTCCTCTTTCATCACTATGTCCACTTCGTTGCATCCGTCATGATGCCGTTTGAACATCCCTGGAACCCGTGGAAGCTGTACTATCCCGCGGTCTCGCTGCAGTACTCATTGCCCGAGGAAAAGGCCTTATATCACGCTCTCCTCTGCCATGCTGCCTTTAATCTTGCGAACCTGGGGTTTAACAAAGCGAGAATGACGTGGCTAGCAGCGAGGAACTACAATACAGCTATCCAGCACTTGAACAGCAGCTTTCAGACTGCGAAAGGCAGCTACAGTGGCATACTCGCTGCAATATTGACGCTGATGATGGCAGAGGTAAGTGACCTCTCTTCTAGTCCATGGAACGAAGCTCATGTTCCCATCCCGTCCCAGGTCTACAGCGGACAGTCCAGTAAATGGAAGCACCATCTCCAAGGAGCCTGGACCTTTCTCCTCAATTCTCAAAACAATGAGCCATGGAACGAGTCCCAATTCGCATGCTTCTCAACCCAAAGTCTGCTGATTGTTCGAATCATCAGCGGAACATGCTCCACAGACAGAAACAACAACAATACCACCGCCACCACCAGGAACACCCCCTCACTAGCAGTCGACTTGTCATCACTTCCCACTGATATGCTGGCCCCATCCGATCCAACCGAGTCCGATCTCATTCCATCATCATCGTCATCCAACCCTGAAACTTCCATGGCATCCTCCATTCTCTCGACCCCGCAATTCGGGTTCACCATCGGCGCGCAGAGATCGCTCCTCGAATGCATTTCCACCATCACCACCGTCAGCCAGCGCGCAGCATCCGGCGCATTCGACACAACCCCATTCGCCGTCGACGGCATCGTTTCCCAAATCCTCTCCCGTCTAGAGCATCTCCGAGAGCAAAACAACAACCACCATCCATCCCCTATATACGGGGAAGTTATGCCAATCCCACCCTCAACTGAGATCATCACCAGCAACACCAATAATAACAACAATAACACGGCAGTAATACAGGATGACGTCGCAGCACGGTACCAACTCAACGCATTCATCTACGCAACATACATCTACCTTTATCGATCCCTACTCGACGTCCCGCCCAGACGTGTCTCGGGCTACGTATCCCTCACCTTCGAAAACATCAAGTCCTTCTATGCCCACAGCTGCGGGAATCTGTCGCTGTGGCCTGCTTTCATTGCTGCTGTGGAAGCTTATACGGATCAGGATATGGAGTCGGCGAAGGCGTGGTTGCGGTATTCGGCGCAGTTCGGGCAGGGAAATAGACTCGAGGTAAAGCGGATCGTTGAGGAGGTGTGGCGTAGGAGGGAGGAGGTTTATATTACCAGCGGTAGTGCCATGGATAGGGGTCGTGTAGGCGTGGATTGGAGGGAGGTGGCGGATGATCTTGGGGTTGATATTCTGCTGGTTTGATATCCTATCAATTGATGTACTCCATGTCTTGATAGGTACCAGAAATACATATATATTTATGTCTATATATGTTTAAACAAAAAGCCTATAAAGAGCAACTTCAGTCATATAAGCATAGGTAATATCCTAACTTTTTATATCATAGCCTAGCAGGTCGATCTGTAAACCGCTTCCCGCCATCCACGCTCAGCGACCTCTTCTCCACTTTCCCAGTTGGCGTGCGCTTCATGTCGCTGACTATCTCAACCACTGCTGGTACTCGCTGCCGACCCATATGCTGTCTCGACCATTGCCACAACGTTTCTTCGTCCGTCTTACCACCACCACCACCACCACTACCACGTAGCTGAACCACCACTTTCAGATCATCCTCCGTGCCTGGCCCCAAGTCACTGGGAATAGCAAATGCAGCAGCAACTTCCACATCAGGATGCAGCAAGAACTCCGCCTCCACCTCAGCGGCATTAATATTCTCCCCCCGCCGTCGGATGAGATCCTTAACGCGGCCGAGAAAATAGACATTGCCGGCCCGGTCCACCTTGGCGATATCGCCAGTGTGCAGCCACAGATTGGCCTGGGCCTGGGCCGTGCCCGCAGGGTCGTTGTAGTAACCCCCAAAAAATGCATTGGGGTTCTCACTGCGCAACAACAGCTGGCCGGGCGTATTGGGGGGTAGGGGCTCGTCGTCTGCGTCTGCAATGCGTAGCTGATAGCCTGGGCGTAGCGTTCCACAGGAACCCCGGGGTAGAAGGGACCCGTGTTGCACGATGGGGATGCTGGCCTCGACGCTGCCGTATAGGGTATGTAGTGGGTGGCCGAAGCGGCGCTCGTAGTCCTCTGCAAATGCCGGTATGGGGACGCCCCAAGCGAGGCGGACGCGGTGGTCGCGGTCCTGGGGGCTCGGGGGCTGTTTGTAGATGAGGGCCAGCGTGGCGCCCATGAAGTCGTACACTGTGGCGCGGGTTTCGCGGATCTCAGACCAAAATCGAGTCGCGGTGAATCTTGGAGCGAGAGCGGCTGTGGCACCGAGGAGGATGGCGGGCATGACGGTTAGGGCGGTTGCATCGGCGTGGAAGAGCGGGAATGGGCAGTAGAGGACGTCGTCGGGGTGGAGGGTGCAGGCTTGGATGAGGGCTTTGGCTTGCAGGATGAAGTATTCATGGGAGAGGATGCAAGGTTTAGATTTACCGGTGGTGCCGCTGGTGTAAAGGAATGCGGAGGTGGCGCTGGCGGTTACTGGGAATGGTTCCTCGAGGGGTGCTTGCTGGGTGTAGAGCTTGGAGAGGTCTTGATCGTTGCCGCTGCCTCTGATCCACAGCTGTTGGGCTGCGAATTCGTTGGTGGTTTGGATCAGATCGACAAATTCATGATCGACAACTGCCATTGTTGCTTCTGCGGCAGATACTGCATGTTGCAGGGTTAGCGACCGCCAATCTGTGTTGATCGGCACCCATATGGCACCGAGACGGTTGGATGCCATCCATGTATGCACCATCTCTACGCTGTTTCTCATCATCACGAGAACTCGCTCGCCAGCCTGGACCCCAAGCCCCCGAAGCCCACCTGCCAGAGCAGCAACGCTCCGATCGAAGTCCTGGAATGTGATGTCCTGGCCCTGACATCGTAGAAAGACCTTATTTGGGTATTTCTCAACGGCAATCCGCACTGCAGTGTTGATATCGCGGACCGGCTGGTGCCCACGCTTCCTATCGGCAAAGTCTCTGAAAGCATCGGCAGCATCTGTCTGAGCAAAGCAGTAACTCGCAGCATTGACCTCCTCATGCAGTACAACATCCATATTGGGAAACACTGCTCTCTCCAATGACACTTTAAGGCTAGAAGCCGACGCCCTCGGTAGCGTGGTCAACTCCAATGCCAACTGCTCAGCACGAGCTTTCGGATCCTCAGCTACCTCATTGACCAAGCCAAGAGCCAACGCCTCCTGAGCCCCAACAAACTGGCCCCGGATAAGAAGCTCCTTCGCCCTGAGCAAGCCCACCATATGAGACAGACGTAGGGAGATGCCCCCGGTCACGGCATGACCGAGGGTAACCTCGGGAAACTTGAACTTGGCACCAGGGCCTGCTATGATGAAGTCGGCCGCGAAGGCAATTTCCGCCCCGCCGCCGACTGCGTAGCCTTGCACTGCAGCTACGACTATTGCAGAAGAGGAAGATGTCAGACGGGTGATGCTCTGTAGGTGGTTGAAAGCAACGCGGAGCTCCTCGGCCGACCCGGTCTTCGGAGCCAGGGTTTCTTTGAGGTCTTCGCCAGCGCAGAATGCGCGGTCGCCCGCTCCTTCGAGCAGGATAACATGTGCATTTTGGTGGCTTTGTAGAGTGCTGGTTAATTCGATGAGGAGGGTCTGGTTGATTGCGTTGAGGCGCTCGGGTCTGTTGAGCGTGATCTTGACGATTTTGGGAGCTGGGTGGGAAACGATGATTGTTTTGAAGGGCATGGTTGGCTTCTGTGGATTTAGACAAATGAAAAGAAGAGCAGGATGAGGCACTGACCATTCTCTGTTTTATATGTTTGTTGAATGATTTCATGAGACTTGTGGGGATGCCCAGACAGCGATGGGGCAACTCATAGCGAGATGCGTCGAAGGTTCACGATGATGGATAAAGTCTATCCTTGCTGGTTAGATCATAAAAGAATCAACCTACTCTCTAATACTCTTCTGGGAACTGCTCCAGTAGTTGCCCGAGACATGAATTGTACGTTATTTTGGGCTTAATACTAATACGCCTGTCATCTGGGCATTTCAGTCTTTGAGAATTACCTGGCGACAGCCACTCGTTTTGATTCGTACTGTCGCAACGGTCGCCAGTAAGCCTGCTGTATCTTTGAGCGATTCAAGACGGATACCTTCTATTCATATATTCTAACAAGCTATACTATCTCTGTCAAAGTCTGAAATAGATGCTGCATGGTGGATAAGTCAAGGGTTTGGGGTTGCTGGTCATGTCTCTTTTGGCCCAGGAGTTGCAGGAGAGTTGAAGCTCTCATCCAAGAGGAATTTGCTGCCACCGCCTTGATCACACTTGGTGTGAGGGGCAGTCTGCCTCCTCTCTTCTCCAATATAACATCCAATATCGAACTGGGTGCGTCTGGGCCACGATTCGTGACTGCTGCCAGGAGCACTGCCTCGGTGATTGGCAGACTCTCCCCCCTCTGCTCAAATAGATCCTGGATAATGGATGGTCCTTCTTTCTGATTTCCCGCTGCAGCTGCGACGATATTTTCGCTGATAATCAGAGAATCCCCTCTCTCCTTGAATAGAATCCTCAGTATTCTACGCCCATCCCCAGTGTTACTGGCTGCCGCCCTAACGACCTCCTCGGTGATGGGAAGACTATCCCCCCGCTGCTTGAAAAGAAGCATCATCACAGAATACCCATCGGAATTCCCCGCTGCAGCCTTAGTGACTTGTTCTGTAATGGGCAGAGAGTTACCCTTGTGCTCAAAAAGGATCTTCAGTAAATCAGCGCTGAGGTCGTCATGGCCTGCTGCTCTCCTCACTATGTCTTCCGTGATTGGGAGGACATCGCCCGTTTGATCCAAAAGAGCTTTCATCACCGAAGAGCCATCCGGGGTACCCCCAATGCCGCATAAGCCTGATGTCAGTACACCGTACTTCGACGGGATCGCTATTGAAAGAATGTCATGCAAGACGGCGTGATTTAGTAGGCCATCCTCCTAAGGAAATATCAGCATCGAAGACTATGAGTTGTGCAACCCGGAGGAAACTCTTACTTGGTTCTTTGCTTGTAGACCATCATCCAGAATAGGGGCCCAATCCCATTGAAGAACGAGGTCGTGGAGAACACTCGCCTCTGAAGGAGGCCCGTGTAAACCCCATTCCATCTTACCAGGTATCTTTTTATACCGTGGAACCACGCTACTCATAATAATTCTCAGTCCTTTATTCGATAGCCTCACAATAGTTGGAGCAGAAGCGCCCTGGAGCAGGCAGACAATGTCACCGGCGCGAATCGGCTCCGCTGGGGTTTGGAGAAGCCATTGTACACCCGAATCCATGTAATGATATAGCGCCTCCACTGTATCACGGAATAGAACTTTAACCTCTTGTCTGTCGTACCGTGAGCCTGGCGTTGTAACCGACTTGATTATCCCTAGCACATAACCCTTGCCTCTAATGACTGCTACCTCTCGGCCAGGCCATGTGTTGACGGAAATATCTGGCGATATAATATGCTTGATCACGCGTTCAAAGACCGTATTCCATGGGAGGTGATAAGCTGGTCTGAGAGGCTCCGTGTCGGGGTCATCAGAACACATGCCGAGCAATGCATATACCTTATCATGGAGACAGGAGGCATGACGTGTATGGTACATGTCAATCAGCTCACCGATGGACAGTGTGCCACGTGTGGCGAATTGGTAACTAGGGCGAAAGACAGCATCTTTGATAAGGTGATACGCCGACTGCACCAAGCCTTGTAGCTCCGGGCGAGCTGTGCGAAGAACCTCCAAGTTCTGCAGGCCCGAGATAAATGCATAGCCGTTCATCTCCACAGGACCACACATAACTACGACGTCCCTGGCCAAGGCCACCTCTTGGAGTACCTAGAAGAGGTGAATTAGGAAATGGCCCATTGAATATCAGTCACGTGACATCCTACCCAAATTCGTTGGAACCATGGGCGTTGCAGCAGCGCCAGGGAGCAAGGAAGATATGTTTCTCTATCTGGCCTGTCATGGGAGTGGCCTTTAGGCAAAAGGCCGAAAGAATCATTTTCTGCAGCTTTGCATATAGCTTCGAGCGCGTCACTGCTTTGATCTGACTCCTCTCCAAGCCAAACGATGACTCGCCAGGCTTTACCATAGATTGTCCGCATCAATTGGATTTGGTAGGACTTCTCTTGGTCGTCCTTTTGATTGATACAGATGGCATCAATCCATAGCAGCCGTGCCACACTGTGGTCCCTTAGGCGCAAGAGTACTGCATGGAGGTTCCGGTTGACATGAAAGGCCCTACCGTCTATGAATATGCTATTTTGTACCCCGTCCCCTCTACCCCATACATAAGATAGAGCTTCGTAGGGGTGCTGTCCCGTGGAATCAGTCAGAGTGTATTCGATTAGTTCGCATTCCACGCGAGCAGCCTTATCTTCCTGCGGTAATAGACGGACTAGGCGAATCTTGTTGGAGCCCTTGGCCAAGGGCCGATAGGTGTATTTGGACATGCCCAAGTGACCAATGTGTGAGTGGCCAAACACCCTCTGCCACATAATATTCTATAGAGAGGATGAAGCTTGTCATTTCGATTCAGGTGCGGGACAGAACCTCACAGTCGCCAGGCAGATCCCACTAATGCACGCTTACACTGGTGTAAGCTAATATGCTCATAGTGAGCCAATAGGATTACAGTACTTGCCCATGAGAAATATTGGCGCTAAGCACCAGCTTACTTGAAAATAAAACTAAGTCGCACTGACTAGTATTATCGTAGCGTTTATGCCATCGATCGTTCTATCAATCTGCCGCGTGGGCTCTGCTGTCTTCTCGGGATTTCTATTCTCGTCATCAGCAGTATCCGGGACTTGGTCATCAAGCAGCTCTGGGGTCTTGTCCTCTGCGATAAGGTGGGCTAGAAGGTAGTATCTGTCGGTCATATCCAAGGTTGCTGATAAGAGAGTCGACAGTTTTCCGATGACGGTGCCCCTGGAGTCCGCGTATGATGGTATTTGGGTAGCGCTACGTGAATTGCTTAATTAGAAATCCAGCATGACTTCCTTCGGCTCTAAGATAATCCATGTCAGGCCTTCCCAGAAGGCTTACATGACATTATATGCTAGAGCAGAAGTGGTAGTAACGCTGCAAGTTTCAATCCTCCAGAGGCCACTTGGGCGTAGAATGAGCTGGAGACTTGATTAACGAGTATGATCTAAGACATCTGTATTTAATCGATAGATTGGCTGACTTGAAGGCTGAAGCATGGTGGTTTTCCGGGCGATTTTACCTCTAAGTGGTAAATAGTGGCCATGTCACGATAATCGACTGCATGATATAACCCCTGTTCGCAGGCTTCGTATACCGCCCATAGGACCAGGAAAGGAAGCCGGAAGGGAACAAAGGACGATGCAACCAGCATAATAGCTGATATCCCCCCCCCCCCGGGGGCCGCTAGTAGTGGGATAAGTAGTATCGCATTTATTCGATACCCGCTAGATATGATGCTCCATCACCTGCTGTGATCACACACACCGCAATAAGCGAGTGTTCCAATATACACCACTGTCGTCCCTTTACTCAAGATATTGTATCATATCTGGCACAATAGCCTAGTATTTCAAACGCAGTCCACCGGAATGCTTTGACTCCCATTGGAACTAGTCACATCAGATAGGCTACTACACAGCCTACTAGCAATGCATGGAGTATACCACTCCTGAATCGTGCCACTGAAGACATGGTGTATGTGATATGGCTCATAATTTGGGCTTAGGAATCCGAATAAATTTGTTAAAACAATACAATGCGTGGATTATCATGATGTGAACAGTGAGGCGAAGATGTAGGCTGATGCTGGAAAGGGCCAGGCTCTGACCACTTGGACTCCGAGGTTAAGGCAATTGCCACGGCCCCACCTGCCCGACGACGCACCTCCGTTCCGGCCAACTTGAGACCAGTTTGGAGAACGGAGTAAACAACAATACCAACCAGACATTCGCTGAAGCTTACCAACCATGGCGGACGCTCAATTTGACAGTGCGCTGTAAGTAGGCTTTCTGCACGAACGTATAAATTGCAATATGCATGCCATGCCCCTCTCCACCTGCGAAACTCAACCCAACCCCCGTACCCCGCCTCAGGCTGAGAGCTGACTGTGATTGCAACTAGCGACCTCTTGCGGCGCTTGAACCCCCGGGACACAAAGCAGAACCTTCAGGCGATTACATCTATTGTCCCTGACCTCACCGAAGACCTCCTTTCCTCCGTTGACCAGCCCCTCGAGATCCGCCGATGCTCTAAGACCAAGCGTGACTACCTGCTCTGCGATTACAACCGGGATGGTGATAGCTACCGGTCCCCTTGGAGTAACGAGTTCGACCCTCCATTGGATGATGGAACAGTTCCCAGCGAGAGGGTGAGAAAGCTCGAAGTCGCGGCTAATGAGGCTTTCGACGTCTACCGGGAGTTGTACTATGAGGGCGGTGTCGGCAGCGTTTACTTCTGGGATTTGGACGATGGTTTCGCTGGAGTCATACTTCTGAAGAAGGGTGAGTGACTGAGTTCCGTAGTTGAGAAGATAGTGAAATTATACCGGTGGCTCTTTGTGCTGATGCGTCTCAGGGGTAACGCCGGGGGCGAAGAGCTCGGGGGAATGGGACAGTATCCACGTGTTTGAAGCTACCGATCGGGCTCGCATGTCCCACTACAAGCTGACTAGCACTGTCATCCTCCACCTGGCCAACGAGACTGAGTCTCTGGGTGAAATGGATCTGAGCGGTAACATGACCCGACAAGTCGAGGTGGACTTGCCTGTAGAGTCCGATGCCAGCCACGTTGCCAACGTTGGCCGACTCGTTGAGGATATGGAGCTGAAGATGAGGAACCTGCTACGTATGTTCCACAGTTCTTGGTTGGAATCCGATATCTCTGAATAACATACTAACTCGGTTGTGCGTATAGAGGAAGTCTACTTCGGTAAAGCGAAGGATGTCGTGGGTGAACTCCGGAGTAAGCATCCCGTATCTACCGCATCGTCTAACCATGTACTAATGTACCGCAGGTCTGGCTTCCTTGTCGGAAGCAAGCAAGGAGCGCGCCACCCAGCGGGAGATGATTATGTCCATGCACAGGTAGTCACAGGTGACTGCCAACGCCATCTAGCTACCGCAGTGGTCACAGTGGTAGTATGTTGTGTATCTTCAAATTTTGCGCCTTCCAGCATTGCACTTCTAGCTTATTGTATGTAGATTCGAGCTAAGGTTCCTGGAGATCTAAGACTCACATTATTTTGACAACGCTAGCTTATCAAGTGTAGCCAACTCATAACAGAAGGGTATATATTGCGTAATAAAAACTATACCACAGAACCTACTTTGGACCCGTGCACGAAGAGTTTTAGAATGGAAATCGACGGAATCTCTGATTCGGTAGCTTTGGGTATCATAAATGCCTGGACTCACTGGGAGCCCTTGACAAGACAATAAAAGAGAGGCAAGGACGAGACTAGAAATAACCCCCCAGACATGGGTTGCTGAGCATACAATGAAGGTGACAAAATATTGAACACCATATTATACCAACCATATCCAATGTTTGGGGGGCTGCCGGTTGGTTCCCTTCGAAGTGGGGTGCATGCGAAATGAACGCTCAATCAACTTCCATCCTCTCAAGACTTTTCTCAGCCTTCACTCCAGGACTGTTAATCTGCTCGACAAATCCTCTTGCAGCCGCCCAAAGCTCTGCCTCCTTATCCTTGCCTACAGTATCCTTTCGGCTGTTCAGCCAACTGACATCCAACGGGTTCGACGCTGCCGAAGGTCCCCCGCTCGCGCCAGGTAGATCGCCCGTCCTAGAGGACGAATCCGGAGCAAGTATAGAAGCCTCTTCTAAGGCGTAGACCTGACGGCGCAGTCGCACATCGATAGACGATAGGAGAGCAAAGTACTGCGACGTAGCTTCTTTGAACCGAGCTTTGTGGGAGTCGAGGGAGTTATCTCCTGCCGAGTCGCTTGATCTGGCGTTGGTGAGGGCTTGTATCGCGAGGCCAGCGGAATGAATTAGTCTTGCCACGTCCTGTAGTTGTGAAGCACCAGTGAGCAATTGGGGCCTTTCATAGCGGTCTAGTCGCCTGTCGCTCGAAGTACTGCTTCTCCGCTCGGTCTCGAAGCACTTCTTACCTTGTCCACTTCGTTCAATTGACGTATGCGATCCGCCGATGTAAAGATTTGGTCTGGGTTTTCGGCTTCCTTGCTGTCCGCCATTGTTGCGCTTCTGTATGAATCAAGGAGAAAACACCGGTACAAAAGGGAAAGGCCCCGTCCTAGGACTGAGATATGAAGGTGCGAAGGCAGCTACGATTGCATCACGTGTGCGTACCTGGGGAACACTAGACGCGGATTACCTAAGCCGGGGAGCGGCACTAGCCCCAAAGTGCGATAGTGCAATATCAGAACGTGACGCCGCAAAAGCTCCCGTTTACTTGGACCTTCACCATCCCTCTCGGCTCACGATCTTCCCATCATTTCCCTTGGGTTAGGCAATTTCGCCCCTCTGAATTAGATATCTAGGGCCATGTCTGCTCCAGGCGGGGCCCCAAGCCCTGCGCCCCGAAGTGGAAGCATGGGGCCGGGTGGTGGAATGTCAATGCCTCCTCAACAACCCATGGGTGCTACCACCCCAGTTGCGCCGACGCCAGGTCCCCCTCCACCTCCTCCCAGTGGTGCGATGTCTCAGCAGAATTTGAACCAGATAGTAAGTAATCACTTCATCAATATGCTTGGATGCTCAATTACGTTTGCCGTGGTGTATGTGTTCCCGCGGTCCCAAACCATACATGTGGAGCCTCCTCGCTATCCGTGTTATTGACATACTATCTCACAACTTTGACATCAAAACGGCACTTCTACTTTTATCCTTGGATCTAATATACAACACACTTAGACTTTGTATATAAGTTTTATGTTAGCTTTTTCTTGAAATTTTTTTTTTGTTTTTTTTTGTTTTTTTTTGTTTTTTCTTGTTTTGTTTTGTTTTGTTTTGTTTATTTTGTTGCCAGACTTGCCCGTAGCTATGTTATCACCTTGATGCTGACGTCCGCCACCTTAGGTCATCGACTACTTGGCCAAAAAGGGCTATAGTCGTACTGAGGCCATGCTCCGCATGGAATCGGCGAATCAAGAGATAGATGGCCGCCCTTTACCTCCTCTTGGAGAAGATGCACGTCCCAAGTACAGACTTGGTTTCGGTAAGCTACTTATGGTATGTTAAGTTTGCCATGGTGTAACTAACTTGACGACAGACCTGCTCAAAGTCTGGGTTGAAGACAACCTGGATTTATATAAGGTATGGATGCTGTTCATATGAAGTAAAGATTACCTCTGACCCTCTGTAGCCCGAGCTTAGGCGTGTACTTTGGCCGCTCTTTGTTTATTCTTTCCTCAATATGGTCACATCTTTTTATCCCCAAGACGCGAAGCAATTCTTTGATATTAACAAGAATCTCTTTCTGCCTGAACACACTGAAGATGTCCGCGCTTTGGAGCCAATCGCTCTTCCAGAACATGTTCAAGATAATTCGACTGCCAAGCTGTATCGTGGGAACAAATATCGCATCGTGCTAAGCAACCCAGCGTTCTCGAACCTTATGCAATTCCTCGAGAGCAAGCAGAAGGAGGGCGGTTCCGTCATGTCTGCCATTCTGAGCAGCTACTGCACTATCATTACCAAGGAGCGCGCCGTCGATGATAGATTCAGCTTCGCCGCCATGCTGGGTCAAGCTGGCACTGGTCAGACGTTCCCTACTGAAGACGAAGGTATACCTGGACATCACCCTGGCTCTGCCTATACAGGTGATAACCCCGCTATGGCTGGAACCTTGCCCAGACTCAGGCTTGGAAGGCTACCGATGGAACAAACCCTCGAAGCCGATGTGAGAGGTGAGCTTGCGGATGAAGACGTTAAAAACCCACCAGTCCCAGGCCAAAATACTCTCCTGCAGGAGTTTGACCAGATGATCAAAAAGGAGGAGGACGATGAAGCCCCTACTCGTGCTGACATTCCTTACCCACCGTCAACCGCTCGTGACGTTGCCATGGAGGTTCAGAAGGTTAAAGAAAACCGCGATAGGTTTCGTATCGAAGGAAGAACTGGCGGCGTTGGTCCGGCTGTCAGTGTTTGCATGTTTACTTTCCACAATACTTATGACGGGTGAGCCTCTTGCCTCGCTTCTGCGGACTCAGATTGCTAATGATACTTAGAATTAACTGCCTTGACTTTTCGGATGACAACATGCTCGTTGCAGCTGGTATGCAAGAGTCATACATTCGTGTCTGGAGTTTGGATGGGAAGAGGATCCCATCAACCTATGAGAGTGTTGATGATACACAGCCATCAAATTCTCGCCGTCTAATTGGACATTCGGGACCAGTGTATGCCGTAGCATTCGCTCCGTCTATAACACGCACAGAAAATGCTATAGCGCCGACGAATGCTCGCTGGCTTCTTTCATCCTCGGCAGACAAGACAATCAGGCTTTGGTCTTTGGATCTATGGCAGTGCATGGTTGTTTATAAGGGACACGATCAACCCGTCTGGGATCTTCAGTGGGGCCCCTATGGTCACTACTTTGCTACCGGAGGTCATGACAAAACTGCCCGTCTCTGGGTTACGGACCATATCCGCCAGCAACGTATTTTCGTTGGACACGACCAAGATGTCGACTGTATTTGCTTCCACCCGAACTCTGCCTATGTCTTCACCGGAAGCTCAGACCATACGGTACGCATGTGGGCTGTGACCACAGGCAATGCTGTTCGTATGTTCACAGGCCACACCGGTAACATCACGGCATTGGCATGCAGCCGAGACGGCAAGCTCCTTGCTTCCGCAGATGACCATGGTTCCATTCTCTTGTGGGATCTCGCGCCCGGAAGGCTCTTAAAGCGCATGCGTGGCCATGGAAAGGGCGGTATCTGGTCGCTAAGCTGGAGCGTTGAGTCTACCGTTTTGGTGTCCGGTGGCGCTGATGGAACCGTGCGCATATGGGATGTCACAGGCCCCGCCCAAGATTCAACACAAGGACGTGTTGTGGGAGAGGGCGGTGCTGGAACCAAGGTCGATGGAGGCAACGCTCCTACCTCGGGCACACAGGCTTCAAGCTCTGTTGCTCCAAAGAAGAAAGGCAAAGATGTGGTCGTCACTCCGGACCAAATCAGCGCTTTCCCAACTAAAAAGAGTCCTGTTTACAAGGTGAAATTCACCAACATGAATCTGATCATTGCTGGAGGCGCTTATCTTCCTTGAGGGGGGGGTGAATTTTATGCAAAACGGCGCCAGATACCCGGTTGTTTTCTTCCATCGTCATATTTTTCCTTGGTCTTCTTATGTTGCCAGGTCTTATTTGCGGTTTACAGCATTATTTTTGGGGACACTTTAATAGTCACAAGCATTTGGTGGCTGGATTTTTCTAGATGGCGTCCTGGCTTGATTCTGATGGGATGGTGTTGGAGGCCGTTGCAAGTTATCTACAATTAGCTATGTATTAGCTGCTTACTTGGATCCTAGTCGAGATTTGCAGGCTGAACATCCGGAAGCGTTCCGTATGATTGTATCATTCAAAAGTCAGCAGGCTTGGTATAAATAACGAGAGTCATTGACGCGGATATAGATGATCTACTGGCAGTTACAGTTTATTCTATTTTGGCCTCTGTACACTCGTTCATTGTATAAACATGACAATCGCCATCTATGGTTTATGAGAAGAGCCCTGCCCCCTCCCAAAGGGCGGAACAGCCCCAGCTCCCTGTTTCATAGCGGCCGAAGCCTGCATATCCGCCACCTTGGGCGGGAGTACCAGAGCACTCCTGTCATTCCTCTTGTAGAAATCTACCAGCACCTGAGCCGTCTTGACTGGCTGGTCTTCCTGTACGAAGTGCCCTGCTTCGGGAAACACCTGCAGCTGATATTTACCTTGCATTTGCCCTATCATTAATTCTTTATCCAGGCGATCGGTTCCAGCAAGAAGCAGTAACTTTCCACCACGTGCTTCGAGGAACTTCTTACTTAGACCGATGAACCAGTTCTCCCAGAAAGGCTTCGTTTCGGCTAGGTTGGTGCGCCATACCCATGGTTTAGAGGGGTCAGTGGGCGCTGTTTCCTCGTAGAGGAGGGACGGTACGGAGACACGGGCTGAGGTTCTGTTGCGGATTGTGCGGGAGCGAGTGCTGTGTTTGTTAGTGTATGACGTGTATATAGCTTCATATGAGGCAAGCTTGGGGGCCTGGGATATAGAGATGATAATAACATACTGCCATTCAATCCCTGATGCGAGGGAGGGGAACCGGGAGGGCCGTGTAGAAAGATATTTTTCCATGCTCTGGAGGGCGTCCATTGCCGAACCTATACCCGCAGTTAGCAAGACTGTGAAACTGCCAGCAATCCAACAGCGGGTTTCTCTCTTAGAATGCCATACCCTCAACAACATCCAAAACAGCGTAAGCCAACACCTTTGAGCCTAAGTCTCCCTTCTTCGCTACATCTGTGATGACTGCACCTCCCAGACTATGGCCAACAAGGATAATGTCAGGTAGACTCTCCCAGCCCATCTTTGACTGCGTCTCGCGAACAACGAAAACCAGATCCTGATTGAGCGTCTCCAGACTTAAGTCTAATTCGGCCTTTCCTTGTCCCGTCCCCGTGGCTGCAGATGTCTGGCCGTGGTCTCGCGCATCGAGAGAAAGGATCCCCGCCTTTGGTAAGATCTTCCGAATCTCCTCCGCGCAAGTTGCAAAAGAAAGCCCCGACGAACCAGCACCATGGTGCATGACGAAGAGTGGGCCCGAATTTGTGGGAGGAGTCAGGTATACATGGTGCGTTATGCGCGCGGAGTCCGTCTCTTGAATGAGAAAGAGCTCTTGAGTGAAGTAGTCGGTCCAATTCAATGTTTCAGTGGAGTTGGATCTGAGCTGCGTCAGTATACCTAACAAAGGAGAACCACCCCAGAGCAAAAATAATAAAAGGTCGCAAATCGCACAAATAAGAGCAACAATAGTAACAAACAGGAGTACGTTTCACTCACCCTCGGGACCTAACAAACAGCTGCCGGCTGGGTGAGGGAACCACGGTCCCCGTTGACGAGGCGGATTCGGAATCGTCTTCATCGCGGGGTGGGTGCATGGGGAACGATGGGGCCTGAGGAGGGAGCTTGGCCAGTTTTGCTTTAGCGAAGGATTTCTGGAGTTCGCTCATGGAGGTGGGTTATGGTATGTTTGGCGCTGATGAATCGGGATCTTTTTTCTTTTGATGGGAGGATGGACGGGAGCTCATGTGGGGTGGTGGGATAAATGGATCTTCTTCTGAGATGATCGGCAGCATGGACCGTATGATTTGGGGGAGATCGATAGTATTTAGTGGGGGAGGGATTGCACGCTCCAGGATGGGTTCCGAGGAGTCCTGAACCTGAGGTTATCCAAAGACCGGACGTGATGGATTTCTATGCCTGAAAGTCGTGTATCACTTGGGACAATGAATCAAGACTCGCAAAACGTTCGTGTTCCTGCCTCAGGCGGACGATCCATCTCCAATGACGTCACGGGACCACGTCCCCCGGATCTGAAGTCGAAAACTCCAAATGGACGGATGGAGCCATATTGGAACCAGTATACCTTAATTGCGACTTAACCGGTAGATGTTACGAATCAAGCATGGCGTGAAGAGTTGCTCCCAGGCCATATGACCTAGAAGTGGCATATCTACCACTGTTGACGTGCGGTAGCAACCTAGACAACTTCGACTTTTACTTACTCTCCTACACCTACATCTCCCTTCACGGTGATTCGAAACAACATCTATATTCCACTAAGACGCTGGTACGATGTACCTTTGGGGAAGAGAAGCCACCCATCTATTTCCAGAAGCAGATCATGTGGGTCTGTCTGCTAGCCAATCCATGGTTTTACGGACGTGAGCAATTGATGACTTCACCAACTATGCCAATGCTTCAGCTCCTCTCCATTGCTGCTTACCTGGATATGGGTACATCATTGCTCTATACCCGCAGACCCTTAGGAACTCCTTAGGTTAAGCTTACAGCAGCCTTGTTAAGCCTGAGAGTGCATGTCCTACCCATGACGTCACCTCAGCTCTGAAGAATTTCGGCATCCCGATGACTCTCTCGACTCGAAGTATTGTTTCCTCTTTCTTTCCCCCTTCACACAAAGGATCCACTCTGTGAACCTTGTCATTGACCATCAAGGCTTCCCAGATTATACCAATATAGCACATAATGGTCGCACTCTGGCACAAGAAAAAGGATGACTCCGACAGGGAGGAATCACAGACTAGAGACGAGGAAGGGTCTTCGAGACATTATCGCGAACCGCATTATCGAGAGCCAGATGAGCACACAAGGCTCCTGCCTCACGATAATCCCGCGTATCTGAGACCCGATGATCCTGCAGTAAGTTAAACTACCCTATACCTCAAAGCTGGCCAAATGCATTATCCCACTGACATTGGAAATGCTAGGTCTCTCCGTATAACCTCTGGAGCGTTCGAGCTCTACGAGCCCTCTCTTCACTCTTCTTTGTGATAAGCTTGGTATGGTGGGCCTTCTTACTCGTTTCCATCTTCGTCAGCCCGCCGATGATGCACACCCGGGGGTCCGGGTTCTTCAGCTTCGCCTACACCTCCTTAACAGTCGGCTACGTGATCATTATGCTACTTTTCTTCTCCATCCCGTCGAAGCCGATGACAATATGCGGCGCTATCCTGTTTGTCTTTCTCTTAGTTGATATGTGCATCATACTAGGTGTAGCTCACATCCGTGTCGAAGAAGGCTGGGTAGGCATCGCCTCAGTCGTCTGGGCGACGTTCATCTCCGCCTATGCCATTGCGCAGAATCGCTACGTCGCATGGGGCAAAAAAGAAGAGGAAGAGCGTCTGACGGGTCGCGAAGAGACACGCCGCCCCCTCCGAGAATGGCTGGCTGTCCTGATTGCCACCATCATCATGGCCGTCCTCGCTGTCATTTCCATTCTCTTCACCGCAAATTTGATCGTCCGCATTCAAGATGCATCCCTTGCTGCACCGGGCAAGAAATACTACGTCAATGGCAACAACTACCAAGTCCATCTAAACTGCGTTGGCAATCCAGGTCGCAGAACCGAAGATGGAGACCGCATTCCCACGGTTCTGTTGGAAGGCAATCACGGACCAGTCGAACATACATTGCAACCATTTATTGATGATGCGTACCACAACGGCTCCATCGAACGCTACTGTTACTGGGACCGACCAGGATACGCCTGGTCCGACAACGCGCCGTCCCCCTACTCCGCCGGCATGGCAGCCGACTCACTATCGGAGGCGCTCGCTCTCGCCGGCGAAGAAGGCCCCTGGGTCCTGGTCTCAGCCGGAGTAGGCGGTATCCACAGTCGCATCTTTGCCAGCCGACATCTCCTCGAGGTAGATGGAATCATCCTAATCGACACCCTGCATGAAGACTACTTAGAAAGTCTGGGCTCGCCGGGGCGAGGCTTCATTCTCTGGATCCGAGGTGTCCTCTCTCCACTCGGACTCGACCGACTCGCCGGAGCCATCTTCAAGGGCCGGACACGGGAGGACCGCGTGATCGGACGTAGTGCCTATCAAACCGCCAAGGTCATTCGGGCCAAGTTGCAGGAGAATCTGGTAGCCAAGTCCATGATTGCTTCAGAAATCCAGACTGCACGACACGTGCAGATGCCCGACACGCCACTGGCGGTCATTAGTTCTGGCATGGAAGTCCGGAAGAGTGAGAAGTGGAGAAAGGCCCAGGAGGAATTGACGAAAGTGACAAAGAATCTCAAGAACTGGGATATTGTTCGCGGGGCGCCGCATGAGGTGTGGAGATCGGCTGAGGGCCGGTCAATCGTGGAGAAAAGACTGAGGCAGATGGTCAAGGGTAAGGGGAAGAAGTAATCTTGCCCGCTTTTGCTTGGGTACTGTTATATCTTTTCTTCTTTGCTACCTTTTTTTTTTCCTTTCCAAGGTATTTCCGATTTATTGTGTTACCCCGTTCTGTTTGGCGTTATTTCCGGCAGGCACATATGGTAGGGTAAGATTTACGGTCTATTGTGGTGGAAGTCACATAACATAGTCCGTCTACTTCATAATGCGATGCTTCTAGCCTAACTGCGGGTGTGCCTAGTAGCTTGCTAAGCTCCATGCAGGTAGTCCGCACAAACTTGGGAATTCAACTAGTATAGAATAGCCAGTAACTATTCCTGAAGCAGTTCGCACGAGCCCGGGAACTCGGCTGCTTTAAGCGACGTAGGCTCATTCTATCCGTACCATCTAATACCTTGAGCTATATCATAAGACATCCGTCCTCACAATCTGGGACCTAAACCAGCCGAGATAAATGCATAGGGTTGGTGATAGTCGGGATAACAGATCAGGAAATACTGCAAGGCACGAACATGTTGTTGCACAGCCGGTATACGCTAGGCCAGGACGTCCGATGACATAACAGCTTTAATCGAGGAGAGCAAGGTGGATGATGTTTCGACGGGGAATGTGGCTACGCCGCTCGGATCGACCAGTCACTCTAGACTAGCTCCCTTGAACCTCTTAGCAAGCTGTTCACTTTCTGATTTTGGAGATTCAGGCTTTGAGGGGAATAAACGTTTTCCGGCTTGGGGCACTGCGCGTGGAGAATCGGCCGAACTCAGCCAGGGGCGCTTGGGGGGGCGCTCACCACTTTCCTGAAGAATTGTGACCAACGTTGCCCACCCAGGGGTGTTTATCAACTGAATTCCGTCTGCGGAGTCGTGTTTTGTCGCAACGCGGCCGAGGAGTGCCTCCTCATCCTGTTATTGTGTTAATATTTATCGTAATCATGAAACCAGTCTACGGTGAGTTTGCCTACCTTACTGAATGTGGACAGAGAGTGGAGGAAGCACAGAAGATGGAAGTCGGATACGGCGCGAATTGCCTTGTCAGGGTCGCCAGGGGAAACGAGTTTTTTGGCGACATGACGAAGCTCTTGGCTCTCTCCAATGACTTCACGGTTCTCAATTGGGAAATTACCTTCAACAAAAAGTGGGTATGACTCCGTGGGAAACCCATGGGTTAAGGTGACCAAGAGATACTCAACGGGGAATGCTGGTTTTGCGTTTTGCTGAGCGCTAACACCATACTCGTTAATCTTCCGGTAGAAGACCTCGGGGATATACCGGGACTTATTTTCAGAATCGTCGTCTTCGGACTGTACCAGCATGACCGAGGGTTCTGCAGATGGCTCAACAATATCTGCTCTGACCATCTCAACTGCCGCAACCGATGCTTGGTAGGCGCTTATGGAGATAGCGCCCTCTTCGTCTCCACTAAGAACACAAGTGACAAAATTGGAACCGAATCGGCCAGTCCGGCTCCACTTGGTTGCTTTTGGATATTGAGCTTGCAACCGCGCTGCAAATGTAATCTCTAGGGATGAAAGGAAATAAGAATCAATGTGCCGCTTGCAGACAACCGAGCCGTCTCCTTGTCCAGCATCTAGTAAGTCAGTAAAGATGACACCAACTTTCTCAAGGCCACACAAGCGTGCGACCTCATCTACCTCCTTCTCATTATGCCATTCGTGAAGCGTAACGCCGTCAATCTCATCCACCTGAGGTGGCTCATAGATCGCCTGGACCACAGCTTTGACTCCCAGAGGAACCTCGGTGTACTCTTCATAGGTACCGTAGAGGAATCCCAATCGTTGAGCACCGGATTTACGCCAGAAATCGAGCAACGAATTAATAAGATCAGGAGAAGAGAATTCCACGTGGTCCACTGTACGGAACTCTTGGGGCTGCAAACTAATCGCACTCGGTTGACACTTGGTACAGATTCCCTCAGGCCACGAGGGATGACCAGATGGGCAATCCCGTCTTACTCGGTAGTACGGTTCGCTGAGTGGGGGCATGAAGGAGCTCTTGAGCTCAGCTTTGTTGGTCGCAGCATTAAGTTTCCGAAGGTAGGAGTGAAACGATAAATGCTTGATCTTCTTCTCCGCAAGGTACTTGGGATCGTAAGGCTCTAGTGGCATACAGTAGTCGCACATGCCTTTGGGGCCATGTTTGCACATCTTCATGTCAATGTTGCGCTTTATTTTCCCATCCTTCTTATCTAGCGCATCGTCGAGAGGCGACTGCTGGACCACATCCCAGGGGTTTTTGATTACGGCGGTCGGTGAGGTAGGTTGAGGGCGAATCGAAACGGTTTCGGTTTGCGGGACAGGGGCTCCGTTCAAACGCCGAGAGGACCCATTCGTAGTATGACCATTGGTAGTGCCGTCTTGCAGGCTTTGCTTTTCTTTATAGCCAAGGTACAGCTTGTCTCCGTGTCTAGTTCTAGTATTAGCGAGCTCAAGAGCAGCAAAGACGTCCGTCTCGGATTTGCTAACTGACTTTAGACCAACGTTCTCAAGAGCAATACCATCGAGAGTGTCCAGGAGTCTCTCATCACCACCAGTACCTATGGGTTTGTTGGAAAGGCTTATCGAAGAGGGCTCAGTGTCTGAAGGGAGGTGCTCCAAAATCTACAAGAGGGACGATTAGCATCCAGTTGGCACCTGGTGGGATGCAAGGCCGTGGTTGATACAGATATTCAAGCCATACCTTCTGCTTGAGCGAGAGAAATAGTTCTTGTGGGCTAACTGTCAACCGAAACTGGCCGTTCCGGCTCTCAAATCTCAGAACGATCGGCCGAGACGCCATGGAGAGGGATTTGGTGCAGATAAGTGTTAAAGGTGCAAGGCGGTTGAGTAGCAGTGCTGTCTATTGGCATACGGAAATATTGATTGGGTTCATGGAATCATGACAATAGAAAAGCACAAAATTTAGCGAGGCAGTGGCGGGTTTGGAGCCACGATGAGAGCGAGAGGAGCTCAAGTTGGAGATGACGAGAAGGCGGAACAGCTCTTATCGTCATCGCCGGCGGTTACCGCCCTGTTACCAGAACCCCGCAGAATATACTGCCAGATATCATGTATGAACCGTAATCTGAATACCAATGCTCACGGAGTACGTAGGCTGTAGCTAGATATCATATGAGGCCTTCATTTTGATAGAGGGACCAAAAGATATTTGCAGGATTTCTCAAGGCTAGATGGTGAACAAAATAGAAAATTCACGAACTCGAACTTCTTCTCATATCATAGTCTACCATGGTCCACAAGCTACCGCGCGACCATGTAATATACAATACACTCTTCGTTATTCAAATATTCATAAAGTATTTTATTATCATATTTTCATACTTGCAGGTATGATAGTTCCAAATCTCAAGTCAGAACGAGGTATCGACCCATCACAAAACGCCATTTGAACAAATAACAAAACGAATGAAATACAAAGACCAGGTAGGTGGGTATACAATAGAGCTGATTAGGAAATTACACATTTAGGAAGACCGCAAGGTCCCTCGCCCTTCTCCTTCTTTGCCCCTTGTGTTCCCTGTTCGTTCTGCCGGCCGCTCTGCGCAGCTCTAGGAGCTTCTGTCTTTGTATTTTGTTCTTTTTGTGGTTGCTGTGGTTGGCTCTGTTGGTTTTGTTGTTGTGATGCAGCGGCAGGTTGTGACTGAGGTTTGGCTTCCTCACTACCATGCAGTCAGGCGAAGCTGACACGAGCAACATTCTCATAGAACGCCTTGCCCTGGCTCTCAGCAATCTGGAGCTCCAGAGCGGTGGGCTGGCGGGAACCGTCGGGGCCCTATCGAGTGATATATTAGAAAATTATTTGACAACGAGATATAGATGCAGAACTTACAGCGAAAGTGCCAGCACCCCAGGGGCTACCACCGTGGACCTCCTCAAGGTTGGCCAACTGGCCGAACACTGTCTTGTAGCCGAGAGGAACGTAGATGAAGCCGTGGTGAGCAAGGGTGCTCATGGCAGCAATGGCGGTGGACTCCTGGCCACCACCGGGGGTACCAGTGGAGATGAACAGGCCGGCGTACTTGCCCCAGTAGCCACCGGTAGCCCAGATGCCGCCAGTGCGGTCCCAGAAAGCCTTCCACTGGGCGGGGAAGTTACCATAGCGAGTAGGGATACCGAACAGTACAGCGTCGTAGTTCTTCAGGGTTTCGGCGTCCATGATAGGGTGATCCTTCTTGTCAGGAGCGTGCATCTTATCCAGGACCTCCTTGGGCAGGGTCTCGGCAATCCTTGGATAAGATTATTAGCAATTGTGCCTTGCGAGCCGGTTTTGCTTTGCAAACATACTGGTAGATGTCGGCCTTGCCGCCTGCAGATTCAATGCCCTTCTTCTCAGCCTCGGCCAATTGGGCAATGTGGCCGTACATGGAGTACTATGGTTTGTTAGCCATTGCATGTCAAGAAGACAAGTAGACAAGCTAAAGTTACATACGTAAACGATAGCAACCTTGGGAGCCATGGCGACGGTCTATGGGTTTCTAATTGTATTAGAGGAGGGAGATGAAAATAGGAAGTGGATGAAGAACGAGGTATTGACCAGGCCCGGCGAGACTCTTATATGTGTCGTTCCTCAGCCAGACGGTGGACCGCGAGGGGTCGGGGCTCCAGGCCCCTCCCTTCCAGAGCATGAATTCAACCATCTACTGCCCAGCAGTAAGCTTGCCAAAAGATCCGTAATCGATGACAGAATTCATTAGCTCCGAGAAAAGGACCCAATGATTGGTTCAGGAAGGGGTGAAGTGGGGGTCCCCGAATATCAATTACTCCACTGGCACCTCCTGGACCAATAAATTGCTTAGTTGAATCTTACTGATGATTAGCAAATGGTCCCCCTTGCCCGCTTCCACCACGTTTCCATCCGAACAGAAACATTTGCTGAATGATCTCTTACTCACGGCGGGTGGGAAAAAAAATGCTTGCTAATCCGGAGGGATCAAAGATACATTAGAATCTTCCATCTGCGTTTTTATTCCGCTCTGGTGAGTAAACACGTACACCTCGATGGTCGATAGCAATGCGACATGGAGCAATTCATTTATGCACCAGTCTTGTTGTCATGATGTCATCCACTACGCAAAGGTGCGACGCCAGCATGTCACCCTCAGATCTGTATGTAAATCCATCGCGAGATCCGAAGCGGGAAGGAGTTACACAAAATCAGAAACAATAGCCCCGGCATTGTTCCTTTGTGCCAGTTAGTACTGCTCATCGGGGCTAGTACGTACTGAGCTAGTAGTATCCTATAGCAACCGCCAGTATGGTTCATTCGGCCATATACAGATTCACAGAGAATAAATTCATGCCAAGTTGAATTTACCGCGGACCTACCGTATCTGGACGGCGTTGATGTCGTACCAAGTTTTCTTTTGATATCTCATTACTCGATTAAGCAGAATGACACACCTTAAAAATCATTCTATATGTATGAGTATATCCTTAAATCGACTCTACTTATACCGTCGTTGAATAATGACTTTCCATTGCGTAGAGTTTAAATATTATTAGCAAATACGATAGTAGTAAAACCAAGACATTATAATATAAACGAGTTGTATTGGTGCCGTAGCTCTACTGTTTTTCTAATACGTCTACTATAACCTAAGTAAGCATACATCCATGTTTTCGACCTGAGGGATCTCTCCTATGGGAGGAGTAGGTACATACATTCTAAAATATATGATACGATGGAGTAGATTATCAATGCCTGAACTTGGGTATCTCAACGTTCTAGTAATAAGCTTAAATCCAGCACGAACAAATAAATCGCGGTTTCTTCTTCCGTATCCAAGATTCCCACGAAGCCCGCCCCCGCTTAGAGCCCACGCCCCCGGCCTCTAAAACGACCACGCATGAATCCACCTCCGCGTCCCCGCTCACTCCTCCATTCACGTTCTCGTTCCTTCTCTCTCTCCTGTTCCTCCCGGATTAACATTCTCTCTCGCTCTAGTTCCTCCTCTGTCTTCTCCACCCTGATGGACGGCTTGGGGAGATTCTCAATCCACCGGGCGTGAGCATCAGCGCAACTCTTACCCTCCGGGCAGAACCCTGCCAGGTAGTACTGACACAGACGTCGGCGTACATGGCGCTTAGCACACAGCGGTCCCAACGGGCAAAACCCGCGATCGTAGTGTTCGCATGGCGGTAACCGAGCCTGCTCCCGCACGTGCTGATACAGGCAGTCGTCACCATTCGGACAGTAGCCAGACCGCGAAAAGGACTGGCACTCCGGCATCCGGCGAAGATTGTATTCATGGAGGTATTCGCATTTGAGGCCTTTTTTGCACAGCCCCTTGAGGAAGTGCTTGCAGACGAGTGACCCGTGCGTCGTAGACGGTGCCAGTCCGGACGCGGTAGTTGTGGACGTCGTCACTCGTGATGGCGTTGGATGTCGATCGGGACAGGCTGGCCCTAAGGGACAATGGCCTTCACTATACGCCTTGCAGACGGGTACATCGCAGGCCAGTCCGAAGCCGAAGCTGTTGCGTAAGAAGGGAGTGAAAGAGAATTCGTTATAGCTTGGGTCGCGCTCACTGCCGGAAGCTAAGATTTGTGATGCGGCGTGACTAACTTCTGCGGACATGGCTGTGTTTTATCGTACTAGGATGGAGGAATAAAAATGATCTGTGGTTATTGTTGTTACGAGAAAAAAAACGAGCGATTACGAGCTCGAAGCTCGCGGCCAGTTGAGAGGCAGCGGACTGCAGATACAATTCGGTGCCGGGGTCCGTCCAAATCCGTAAGCAAGGAGTTCTGTGGACTGCGTAATCCGGTGAGATATTTAGAAGATAATGGCTGATAACAATGTCAATGAGTAGAGGTCAAACCCAGGATGCAGGAGAGATTCTGGTCAAGGTCAACCAACAGCTCGATGGATGAAAAAGGTCTGACCTGAAAATGGAAGGCGGTGGCAAATATCTGTTATCTCTCTTTGACCAATTCTAAGAACATCACACGTGACTGCCAGCTACCATGGATGCCTTAAAGATGCCCCATGTAAACACTCTGAAGACTGGCCGAAGCTAGATCTTTCCAATAATTGATAGCTGGAGAGGGGTATTCAGAAGGACTCTTTCCAGGACAGTTGTCAATTCTCTCAGCCATTGTTATTGTTAGTGATGTGCTGCGTAAATATTGGCTATCAACCTCAATTCCAACCACTGTGCCAATGTATGATGATCAAAAGGACCTACTGATAATTCCCTCAACTTGAGATATCATCGTACTTCAGTCTTGCTAATGTATGGCTCGATATGCTAACATTTTCCCTGATAGCTAGTTCTTTTCTTTCATCTCTCTTCAAATTCATTCACCCGTGGATAGTCTTTCACCAGTTTCCAAGTGGTAGAGGCTCTTACTATGCCTTTTATTTATTTTTTTTATTTTATTTTATTTTACTATAAGATAAAATAAATCATACGGTAATACCACAAAGGCGATCGTCTAATTCTGCTCAGGGAGATATAGTATTCCAAGCTGCATTGTGACTTTCCAGGGCTTGACGGTCCATGGTGTTTCCTCCAAGTTCCCAGTTAAATGGATCTATTTCGCCGGGGATCTACTAACCCTCTTCGCACTGGGACTTCCGACGACGGATCACGAAACCTACCACTTTCTCGGGCATCGAAGAGGAGTCTAAACCAGGTCAAGTATAGCCCTGCACCCACTGGGCAGTTGGTCAGACAATCACGTGCGTACTTGGAGCCGTGGGAGCCTTGGAGGCTGAGAATCCGAGTGGTCGTTGACAACCAGTTAATTAAATTAGCCACTTCATCGCTAACTATTTACGGTCGGACATGGATCGTATGGCTCCTGCATCTCAAGCAAATTATACCTAATGATTTCGGCGTCACACAAAAGATTACCCGGTTTAGGTTCAATAGCGGGAGGATGCCAACTGACTACATAGTCCAAGGGGTACAAGGGAAAAAACATTACCAGTGGAAAGAGAAAAGAGCAAGAGAACTGCAGATCTAGTCTTGGGGTGACGGCAGGTCTGCAGATGTACACACCGGTGCTGTTGCCCCTGCATACGAGACATCCTAAAAAGTCACGACGTCACATGGTCTGTCCGATCTGGCTCTGGCCGTGATATTCCGTGTGTAACAAGCTGGACTATTGTGAATAATTCATCATTGTACGAGAGAGAGAGATATATATGTTCCTCTTGTCCCGAGCTATTATGAGAGAACTGGTTCAACTCACGATGGGCTGGGGCTGGTGTGGACGGAGGTTATGGCCCGGGCCTTCCATTTAGGGTTCCGAAAAGGATCTTGCGGCGATCTCACCAACCATCGTCAGACTTTGGCCTGTACCCCGAAGGTCAGGTGCATGGCTTAGGATGATTGACGCATGAGTGATCCCTGAGCTCAAAAGAGACCCAGCCATATCCACGCATGGAGCATTGTCATTTGCAATCCTTCATGCGGGGTTGGAGAATCGACTAATGGCTAGTCTGCAGTTCTCTCCACAGCCTCGAACGAGTGAGGAAGCAGAGTAAGTAAAGTTTATGGGGGGAAACAAGAAAAAGCAAGTCTAAGGACCAAGACCCAAAAAACAAAAAACACCACAAATAAAATTATAAAATTAAAAATAAATAAATATTTTCCCCAGTAAAAAACCCACTTCATCGATCGACAGTGCTCATTATGTATGAAACATCTTGAACAAGTTGCATGCCAGCATCAGTGATATTGTTATTGTGACATTTTTTTTAACTAGTGAGTTAGTTCGCTAACCCACCGATCTTACCTAAGGCCGTAGTGGGTTCCCGTTCTATAGGTACTATACCAAGTCCACCCGCGACGCGCAGCTCTCCGCCACCAATCCACTCGAATCTCACAATGAGGTTGGGGGTGAATCCGTTACTACCAGGCTCGTGAGCAGATCTTCCCCCAAACCCCCCTAGAACGGTCGTCTCAGCCCTTTCAAACCCACGCGCTTTGCCCAGTATTTGACCTATGAAGCTTTCGGGGCACCCAATGACTATCAAATCAACGGAACAGACACCGAAAGGTGGGGTGAGCGTAATCCGAGAGTTTAGACCCTCTCGAAGCTGCTGCTGTCGGTCAAAAGTCCCTTTTGATATATTCCTGACCTTGTGGTCGGTCCACGAATGAGCATGGCACTGTCGGAAGCCCAGATTGACACGGTCCTCTCGCAACCCTGCACTTTAAGGATAAATAGAATCTTAATGTCCGGGGGGAGGGTGGGAGAGAAAGAGTGGGAAGCGTCATTTTCCAGTACTGGTTATAAGTCAATAGGTACTTAATGCACGGTCTTTCAATCAGCGTGCATAGTGCAGCAAATGTTATGTCACTCTGCTGTCGTCCAAGGATATGGCAAGTCGTTGAGCACTGACTTTGGTTGCCTTCTTTGATTCACACCTCCCCAATGGCCTCGCATTGGGAGGAGGGAGGAGGGAGGAGGGGTTTTGCTTTCTCTTTCATTTGTCTGTTCTTTTTTTAAAATCAACCCCAGCAAAATACGAGTAAATGACGAACTAAGAACCATTCCAACGCCCCAAAGGAAAGAGACATCCCCCACACGTGACATTGTCCTTATTAGGGAAG
The DNA here is from genome assembly GCA_009193595.1 of Aspergillus bertholletiae. Taxonomy (NCBI): domain Eukaryota; kingdom Fungi; phylum Ascomycota; class Eurotiomycetes; order Eurotiales; family Aspergillaceae; genus Aspergillus; species Aspergillus bertholletiae. Next base: position 7,521 of record ML736402.1, on the reverse strand, counting down.
TTGCTTTTCGCACACTTTATTTTTTTTTTCTGGCTTGAATTTATGATTATTGGTACTTGGTGGACCTTTTTTAATTTCGTTCCTGATTCTCTACAAAATCTGCTTCCTTTTTTTTTTGGTTACCACACCTCCTTTCTCTTGAATTCCTTATCTTGAGTGTATGTTGCCATCATCATGCCATTGTCCGGGTCTATCTTCCCCCACTGGCGTCGCAAAGCGGCGGAACGCTCCAGCAACAACTCGTATGAGGTTCCCTACTACATGAACGCAGCGTACTATCCCAATTGGCGGATCTACCGAAAACAACCTCCCTCATCGCTTCGACTGGGATTTGTCTCTCATATCTTCTACGCATTTGCTTGGTAGTACAGCCATACATCAGACCGAGGGAACCCCAATCCCTGGGCCCGGGTACATACATATATACAAAGTACAGATGTTAACCAAGACGTTTTATTTGTTTTAGGGTTCAAGAAGACGGCACCGTATATGTGGATCTCCCACCCGATTTTTTCTTTTTGCTTCTTCTTCTTCTTTTTGAAAGGATAAAAATTTCATCGTCACCAGAAAGATCCCCACGCTAACCGCAGAATCCAAATGTATAGTTAAGCGATGAATGGGCCGATACCCAGATGCCCGTGGATGACACGCAGGGCTGCATCCGTGCCTTCACGCAGCTGAAAACGCAATACTCCAAATTGAAAGTCATCCTCTCCGTCGGCGGCGGCGGTAAGGGAAGCGAGAACTTCGCCCTCGTGGCGCGGAGTCAATCACGCACCGAGACCTTTGTCCGCACGGCCAGGGCACTGGTAGACCAGTTCGGCCTGGACGGTATCGACAGTATGCAATCGGACTCACCACCTTCCTCCACTGATCATGAACCTATTACTAATTGCCCCCTAGTTGACTGGGAACACCCCGCCGACCCACAACAAGGCATGGACTACGTCCGACTACTAGCAAAGCTGCGGGAAGCACTGCCTACGCCGCGATTCGTATTAGCAACGTGTCTTCCGGCGGGCCAATGGGCCCTCCGCAATATCGATCTCTCCAAGGCATCTATGTACCTCGATCTGATTAATCTGATGACGTACGATTTTGCCGGGCCGTGGACGAACGAGAGCGGACACCACGCGCAACTGTACAGCCCCTCCCGGAATCCGGGCGCGGTCTCTTGTCAGTCGAGTGTGCAATATGTGCTTTCGCAGGGGGTCGATCCGAAGAAAATCCTGCTCGGAGTCCCTGCCTACGGCCGGTCCTTTTTGGGTAGCGAGAAGCCCGGTCAACGGTATGCCGGGACAGGTGGCGAGGACGGTGTGTTCGACTACAGTGATTTGCCCCGTCCTGGCGCTAAGGAGCACCATGACGAGAAGCTCGGCGCGGCGTACTGCTCCGGTGGTGATGGCGGGTTCGTCACCTACGATACGCCGCGCACGGTGCAGCAGAAGGCCAGGTTCACAACCAAGACGAAGTTGGGGGGATTATTCTACTGGCATATCGGAGGGGATGCACGCGGTTCACGGAGTTTGATCGAGACAGGGTATAATACGCTGCATGAGATGTAGCAGTTACCGCAGACTCGAAATATCTATCCCAGTTGAAGAGCCGAAAGGAAGAAACAACAGCAACAACAGAACAGAGCTCCACGGAGCAAAAAAACAAAACAATCAGGTGGCCTACGGGTCGGGTGTTTATTATTATTATTACTATCATTGTTACTATTTTTATTACTGTGTCAGAATACCAAGCATAAGCATGACAGAAATGAATGAAATTATTTAAACTAAAAAAAAAAATAAAAAAAAAATATTTTAAACATTTTATTCCGACGAGCGAGAGTAATAGTAATAGTAATAGCAATAGGAGTAATAGTAGTAATAATAGTAATAGGAGTAGTAGTAAATACTAGGCGCCGAATCCCTGCCGCGGATCCGAACCCCGTCTAGCACATAAGCTTTTTCCTTATAAAATTTTATACGCAGAAACTAGTAGTTAGTAGTATGGAAACTAACTGACTGACTGACTGACTGACTAACAAGGGCATGGAAATCTTCATTTGTCGGGATAAAATTCACAATACAGGAGGGAAATGGTGGAACTAGTAGTTAAAACTATACTATAGTTATAGTATAGCAATAACAAGTATAAATCCCCGTTTCTTAAAGTTATAAGACCTTCGATATCTGGTAAGAAGTAGTAACTAACTCCATCCTCTAATTTCCCTCCTCTCCTCCTTAAGTTAGGCACTAACTACTAACTACTCTATAACTCCCCGGAACCAAACCCCAATTGATGGGTCTTGATAGATAGATAGATAGATAGATAGATAGATTATCAGATAGGTAGTACTAAAGTAGGTACCCAACACTAACTACCCCTCACTAATGAAAATCTCTCCCTCATCAGGATTCATAAAACCCATTTTGAAAATAATAATGATAATAATAATAATAAATATATGTAAATAAAAATCTATAGTTTATGATCTATGATCTATCCCATTCGGAAACCTATATACAACCCCACCCACCACAATCCAGCCAGACACAAAAAACCCTCCCCTTAAATTCCATCCAAAATACACAACCCTAACCCGGATACAAAATCAACCAACCAATCAAGAAAAAGGAAAGAAAGAAAGAAAGAAAGAAAATCAAGAAACCCCAATCCTCTTAAAAGCCGATCGGATCTCCTCACCGTCCTTCCCTTCGGCAAGCAGCAAGCCAAGCAGAATACGCGCCTTCGCCGGGTTCAAATACCCGCTTGCGATCTGGGTCAACTCGTCGGAAGACGGCACTTCCCCGTTGCCGGTGCGCGTGCTGGCAACGATCGGAATATTGTGTTTGGATGTGATGTCAGCGACGGCGGCGCTGAAGGCAGAGGAGACGGAGCCGGCGCCGGAGCCAGCAATCTAGGTGGGGTTTAGGTTAGTATCTTGGTATTTCCTTTCTTTCTTTTTGTCGGATGGATGGGGTTGAGTTTGAGGTATTTGGGGGGGGGGGGAGGGAATGTAGTAGTATGTAGGAAACTTACGACGATGCCCTTTGCGCCGTTCTGGATGGCGGAGTATAAAGTGTCGTTGTGCATGTCTTCGTATGAGTAGAGGATGTCGACTCTCGGAATGGAAGTGATGTTCTGGATATGGACTTCTGTCTTGCCCGTTGGCTGGACGGCGGGGTAGAAGAAGTAAGGTGTATTGGAGATGACCTCGCCCAGGTTACCCATTTCGATCGCCTTGAAGGTATCGACGGTGTTGGCGTTGGTCTTGGAGGCATAGAAGGCCGAGACGATGCGGTCGTTCATGACGATCAGGGCGCCGCGGTCTCGGGCCTTGGGGCTCGTAGCGACAGTGACAGATTGCAGGAGGTTGAGGGGGCCATCGGCCGAGATGGCAGTTGCGGGGCGCATGGCGCCGACGACGACGATGGGCTTGCGGCAGTTGACCGTTGCGTCGAGAAAGAAGGCGGATTCTTCGAGCGTGTCGGTGCCGTGGGTGACGACTGCACCGGCCATGGTGGGGTCGTTGCAGACGACCTCGTTGATCTGTTTGGAGAGGTGCAGGAGAATGCTAGAGGTGATGTCTGGGCTGCCGACGTTGGCAACTTGCACACCGGCGACGTTAGCGACGTCGAGCATTTCTGGGACTGCATCAATCAGCGTTTGGATGCCAATTGCACCGGCTTTGTAGCCTGTTGTGGCGGTATTGTCGGCGCTGGAGCCGGCGATTGTGCCACCTGGTTTTCCATTTCTTTAGTTTTTGTTTCAGCCAGAGAGATGGTGGGATAAGGTATGGGCATATGTACCTGTCGCGAAGATGGTGACGTTTGGCAGGGTGGTGTTCATCTGAGTGAAATTTAAACCATTGGAGTTGGTGAACACATAGGTGATGTTCGAGTCCGTGGCGCGAGGGTACAGAAGAGGCGAAGCATGGCTAATAGTAGCCAATGCCAACACGGTAAGAGCTTTGAAGCTGACACCCATCCTGCTGCTTGGTCTATCGGAGCTCTGAGTATAAGGTTGAAGTCCCGTTTGCTCTAGAGGGTCGAACCGACATCATGGGGGGGTCATGCCAGTTATATAGGGCTCCCAAGCTCCACCCTTTCGTTCGGAGGGTAACTGATTAATTCTTCGACGTCGACCAAGACAGGATAGAAAGATGGGCAACGATTGCCTTATCGTGGAGAAACCGATGCATCCGAAATATCGTTGCCTAAGCCAGATAGTGGCGGAGGGGGGAAAGTCACTGCGAAGTTGATTCCCATCGAGGCATTTCACGTAATGATAATCGCATATCAATGGAGCCAATCCAGGAACCAAGGTCTTGGAGAAACTCCAATACGGCTTGGCGTCTGGCCCTAAAAGCATCTCAGGGCCGTGACGACAGACCGCCTCTAACTGCAAGCCACTTGGTTTCGGCAGAGAGATGTGCAGGTCCATCACGGCATGGCTCTCGTTGGGGTACGGAATATTGCCGTCTGATAGGTAAGATAACCCCGATATCATTGTTTAAATCTCGGGGCATGTCGGCATCTGGAAGTCGGAATCTCATGGGCTTGAAGTTCACAGTGGGGGGGGGAGAGACATTGAATGGGTCACATCCTGCGATAAGGCCGCTTTATCGTCGACTATTAGTCGTAGCACGTTGTAAGGGAACTACTATTGATTGTTCGACAGGCGATTCAATGGTTCACTTATCGAGTGGATCGCCAAGTCCTCGTCCTTATCTCGGCGGGGGGCCGAGTTGATTCACTGGGGAACCACAACTTCCAAGCATTCCGCCGATGATGGAGGCTGCCGAAGTATGGCGGCTTTGTAGTAGTGACCGACATAGTAATTCCAGCTTACCAAGATTCAGAAGATTCAGAAGATTCAGAAGAATCAGTACTGTTAGCGAGGACCCTTTTCATACTGACGCACCCGATGGAATCTCGCCAGGCAGTTCGGGCGCCGAAAGACCCCCCATCCCATTGACAAACACAAGTACAAGTTATCTTATACTCTCCGGCAGCAGCAGAATGGACGGAGTACTACATTCGACAACCCCAACGCAGTCTGTGGTACCACTGTCTCGAAATCATAAAGACCGCAAACCGTTTGATGCACGATGCATGCCACCAAGACAAGCGGGCAAAAAGCCAAGATGTGAGGTGTTGTATGCCAAGGCATTTTATCAGCCAAGTCAACCGGAGGCCCCCTGACTATCTCCACGTTTGACCATCCCTTCAAATCCAGTCATCTGTCGATATGCTACCCTACCGTGTACATATATATAATATACATATGTATATATACTGTTCCCAGGCAATTGATACCATACATCGGATCGGCCGACTCCCCGGGGTTCAGGGACGACGGGAGGCTGAGAGTCGACGGTTGGTCTAGACCGTTGTGCCCCGTCCATGGCCTCCTGTTGCGAAACCCTCCATGAGATCATTGGAGGGGGCGATCGACGGTACCGCTCGTTCGGAGGCGGGGAACTTTGATCGGTGAGCCGTTGGATTGAACCAGAGCTCTAGGTGGCACGGCAACCCTCGTCTCTATCGTGCCATTGACCTGGTTAACATGGATTGATTCAACTTACTAGTTTCAAGGACCTGGCCTCCTCGTCAGAGGCTAGTGTTTGGGCTTCTGGCCGTTCTAAATATGAAACCAGATACAATGGCGAAACAAAGAGTGGGTCTGTCTGGTGACACTGCTCTCACAGACAAATTGATTGGTATAGAGTTATATGTGACGAAGAACTATTATAACAAGGAACAGCCACTGAGCCAAGACTCTATGTTGAGTGTTATACAGACGGAGTAGTGTTACTCAAAATGCCGTTCTGATGAGATACGAAGAAAATGTGAATGATTAACCAACCCAGACCACCCTCTCATCATCAAGCAGCCGGATCATCGCAGGTACATTAGAATGGTATCAAGAACAATTAAAGATGTCATCGGCACAACAGTGGGGCTCCAAGACATAAGAAAAGACACAAGGAACAACAAAGGAGTAGTCGCAATGACCAAACCGGGTCTAAGGTCAGCAGGCTATACACGACAATGCCCTTTTATGCAAGCGTGCCCACCACCTCGGTGATGTTCAGCTTAATCTGGAGTTTGTTCGACGCCAAAGCCCTCGAGAAGTATGAGAGAGCCTTGCCATCGTATACGCTCGAGTTGGTCTCGGAGCCGGTGATATCTACCGGAACAATCGTACCCGGGTATTTCGTCATCTCGCTGACAACAGCGAGTTGGTCCACTGTGGCCTTCATGGGAAACTTGTTATCGCCGGGTTTCAACACGAGATCCTGGATGAGTGATTTGCCAATGGCAGTGCCATTTACGGAGAGATCAAGGGTCACATTGCCCTACAGCCATCAGTTCGCATGTTCTTTTGTACAAGGGACCCAGAGAGAGGATCATGGTACATACCAAGCTGATCGTCATTACCGACGGGTTGGGGATCAGAACCTGTCCCTCGGTGTTTGTTCCGTCGGACGCGGTATCTTTGAGCATGCGCATGCCAGACACTGTGAATCCCTCTAGCTTATTGAGGCCTTTCATGCGGTTAGTGAGTGGGACCAAAAACAATGCGATCGTTCATCTGCAGGCGTACCCTTCATATGAGCGGTATGGTTATACGTCACGGTGATCCTCGGCAAGCTTCCCTGCTTCAAGTCCGCCCTTCCATAAACATTGAGGTCGACATATTCATTCTGCATCACCGCCACAGCGAAGTCGCCAAATGCAGACGCATCAGTCAGATCGAGTTTCTGATCTACATGCACCTCGACCCCGTCTCTCGACTTCAGTTGCGGGATGGTTGCGATGCCAAATGGGGCTGCACCCAGCAGACCGACACTGGCGTTAAAGCTGTAGATGGTTGGATGGAAGATGCTGTGCGTCCCGATGACCTGCAGCTGGTCCACATGGAATGAATCCGGCGTCGGTTCAGTGATCGCCATCGACTTGACTTCCAATGTTGAGTCATTAATATCACCCTGTGCGATATTCGGATAGCCGACATATACCCTATTTGAGCGACTCTGTCAGACGGGCTCTGCGGGAGAAGGCCATGTCTACAACGATTAAACATACACTGGAAGGGTCACGACGAGCACGACCACAATAATTGCGATGACGTGCGCCCACCACCATTTCTTGTAGTGGGCTGCCACCCGAGACATGAAGCTAGGCTTTGTGGCCACGGGCGAGGCCACCATGCCTACTTCGGTAACTTCGGGCTTGTCGCTAGACATCTTGTGTCGCTAGACCACGATGGTTGACCGAGTTGAACTGATATCAAAGCCTGTCACACAGGCAACCCTATCATTCGCCTGGTTAGGAGGTACCTCTCGAGAAAACGGCCGGAGAAGCCAAAAAGGGGCCATACCAAGTTTCTTCCTCGAGTTTAGTATCGGCTGGGACTTGTCTCGCTTGTTCTGCTCGACGGGACTATTATATCGTTAATGCCATCGTCAACTAAAGTTCCCGGTGAATTTTGACCGGGGGGGAGAGGGGACCAAAAAAAAAA
>ML736401.1:0-38599 GCA_009193595.1 Aspergillus bertholletiae | reverse complement strand
AAAAAAAAAAAAAAAAAAACACAAAAACAAAAAAAACAAAAAAAAGGATGCGGCAATTCTTCGGAAAGACAGATGATCCGGGCCTTGGAGAAGCAAATGTTGAAGTTAGTTTCTCCTGGGTGCGTCAGAGCTGGTGGGCATCCATGGGCTGGGAAGGCCAGGCTAGCACGTAGAAGTGGTATCAAAAACGGATAGGGTGCCAAATTTCCAGAGGCCGAGAGTGGATGCCACAGGCCGGGGATAAGCGCTGAGTGGCCCGAGGAACCCCGCACGATCGTCTGGAAAGACAGCTAGGGTGGGGTAACGGTGGGAACTTGGTCGTCAATACAGCCTCGGGCCCTGGCACCGCAGCCAATCACGGCGGCTGATTCCCGAGGCATTACTGAACCTGACCGGTAACATTACGGGTCACGGCCATACCAATAGGCGGTCCGGATTCCGTCCTACTTTCACCCCTCCTCTGCCGTAGTAAAGTCATAGTAAGACGTTATCACTGAGCTTCTCCGGTCAATGGTTGACTCTCCCCCCCTCCTTGGTTTGATTTGATTTGTATTTTTGGGGGAATGCATTTATTTTCGTTTCTTTTCGGGTTTTTTTTATTAATATTTTTTTTTTTACTCTCACCCGACTTTCTCCCCCCCTCCTGACTTGGTCTCCAATTGAAAGGTATTAATACCCTAGGATCCTCCCCCTCCTTGGTACCTTTTCCCTCCATCTCCCCTCCTCTTAACATCTCATCTTCTTTTTCATCTCCTTCTCCCCACTCCTCTCTAGTGATACCCCATTTCCTTGTTACTTCATATCTTCATCATGGCTGACCTTTTCACCACCATCGAGACCCCTTCGGGTAAATACGAGCAGCCCTTGGGCCTGTATGTTGTCCCGTCACCGGTCCGTTTTGACGGTGCCTCCCTTAGTCTTGGCTAACATAATCGTACCTGCGTAGGTTCATCAACAATGAGTTCGTAAAGGCGAAGAGTGGCCGCACCTTCGAGACCATCAACCCGACCAACGAGAAGCCGATTGTGGCTGTCCAGGAGGCGGACGAGAATGACGTCGAAGATGCCGTCAAGGCTGCCCGTGCCGCCTTTGAGGGCGAGTGGAGGAAGGTGACTCCCTCCGAGCGTGGCCGTATGCTCACCAAGCTGGCCGACCTTTTCGAGCGTGACAGCGACATCCTGGCCTCCATTGAAGCTCTGGACAACGGCAAGGCCTTCAGCATGGCTAAGATCGATGTGGCTGGCTCCGCTGGCTGCCTCCGCTACTACGGTGGTTGGGCCGATAAGATTCACGGCCAGACCATTGATACCAACCCCGAGTCTCTCACCTACACCCGCCACGAGCCCATTGGTGTCTGTGGTCAGATCATCCCCTGGAACTTCCCTCTTCTGATGTGGTCCTGGAAGATTGGACCTGCCGTCGCTGCCGGTAACGTCGTCGTCCTTAAGACCGCTGAGCAGACTCCTCTGTCCGGTCTCTATGCTGCCAAGCTCATCAAGGAGGCTGGCTTCCCTCCTGGTGTTGTCAACATCATCTCTGGCTTCGGCCGTGTCGCCGGTGCTGCTATCTCTAGCCACATGGATATCGACAAGATTGCCTTCACCGGCTCCACCCTGGTTGGCCGTACGATTCTCCAGGCCGCCGCCAAGAGCAACCTGAAGAAGGTCACCCTTGAGCTGGGTGGTAAGTCCCCCAACATCGTCTTCGACGACGCCGATATCGACAACGCCATCTCTTGGTCCAACTTCGGTATCTTCTTCAACCACGGTCAGTGCTGCTGCGCCGGTTCCCGTATCCTGGTCCAGGAGGGCATCCACGACAAGTTCGTTGCCCGCTTCAAGGAGCGCGCCGCCGCCAACAAGCTCGGCAACCCCTTCACTGCCGACACCTTCCAGGGTCCTCAGGTCTCGCAGCTGCAGTTCGACCGTATCATGGAGTACATCAACCACGGTAAGAAGGAGGGTGCTACCGTTGCCACCGGTGGTGAGCGTCACGGAACCGAGGGCTACTTCATCCAGCCTACCGTCTTCACCGATGTCCACAGCGACATGAAGATCGCCAAGGAGGAGATCTTCGGCCCCGTCGTCACCGTTCAGAAGTTCAAGGACGAGGAGGAGGCCATCAAGATCGGTAACAGCACCTCTTATGGTCTTGCCGCTGCCGTCCACACCAAGAACGTCAACACCGCCATCCGTGTCTCCAACGCTCTCCGCGCCGGAACCGTCTGGATCAACAACTACAACATGATCAACTATCAGGCTCCCTTCGGTGGCTTCAAGGAGTCCGGTATTGGCCGTGAACTGGGCTCCTACGCCCTCGAGAACTACACCCAGGTCAAGACTGTGCACTACCGCCTGGGCGACGCTCTCTTTGCTTAAATGAAATTTATGATGAAATAATGAAATATTTTATATGTTCTATTCTGGCGATGCCTTTGATCTATTCTCGTCATTTCATGTAAACATAGCATATGAATTCACGGTGAAATTGTGACTACCCACTTTACTACTACACTGTCCTGGAACGGTAATACTCTCTAAGCCTAGACCAGCTAGCATAAACCCAATCACACAGAATTCATTGATAGACCGATAAAACCCCAACACTTTCCAGAAGAAAGAAGAAGAAAAAAAAAAAAAAAAAAAAACCTTAAGCCAGACGAATACATGCGATTCCGTTCGGCAGTGCATGAACCGAAGCTAACGAAGATGGTCTGCATAATCCGCTTCCCCGATACTACACCGCGGGGTCACAATTCTCGGGTCAGCCCACCCCGAGATGTTATCTCGGGGAGTAATACACCGATCTACCGCCTCTATTCAATCCCGGGGTACGGAGTAACTTTAGCATCAGACCTCAAATCATAACTATACAATTCACCGGAAAACAATTTCAACAAGATATTCATTCATCTTCCCCCTGCAAGAATCCACATCCACTAGTGTGAGACTCGTGAAAGAGAGAAAGGCTCCGGCTAGCAATCATACAATAATACAATACAATACAAATACACCTAGTACGATAAAACTATATTATAGTACTATATAAGTCCCAAAAAAAAAAAAAGAAAAATTTCATTCTGTCTTCTACATAAATATTGAACAAGGATTAATATTAACCCACCAAGTAGGTTCAACTAGGTAAGGTACTGGAACCATCATCGTGCTGATCCCCCCAGAGTGGGTTGATTATCGGATGGAGATGGAGGGGGGGGCTGATCCCGGTGTATAGTAGAAGTACTTTTTTTTTTTTTTTTTTATTTTACTTTATTTTATTTTTTTGGGGTGGCGTCGATTCTCGCTAGGGATTTGGTTCATCGGTATCCAATTGAATGCAATTTATTAATTCAGGTTAATTATATACTATCTGTGCATCACTGGTACAATAATACTTCGTGCGAAAAGCAGGGGAAAACTCCCATCGTATTTATGGTTAATATAGTTGGTAAGGAATGGACCTGGTAAAGTAGTATACTCCTGTAGATATGTATACGTAGTTAACGTACTAGATACTATGAGATAGAATAAGTTATAACTGGGGGTACTACATAGAGATTTCTTTAGCGGGGGAGAAAGGAACCTTAGGACTCGAGAACTGGATGCTTATTGCTTCACTGCTAATGTTCTCTGGGTGTTATAAGTTATATGGACTTTGGATTTCTTGTAGATGATCTGTGAGAAGTGTCATGTACTAGATTTTGTGGTTTGGGACTCTAGGGTACTGGGTATACCTTTACCTTGGTTCTTTATAGAAATGGGCATTTCATATTCTCTCTGGATGCTTGTCCTGTTGCCGAGGGTTATCCCTACATGAATTGGCGGTATGTCAACTTTCAAGTACTAAGTAGTGTCTGCTAAGCTAATGTGATTTTCACATCTCTCTTCATTGGAGAGTTTCTCATTATGATGACTCCCCCTGCGCATTAAAAATGGAGCTTACTAGTTCCAGATGGTCTCAAATGCTGGATATTTCAATGCTACTAATCCATTCTATGTATAGCCATACTGCATACGTCTTTTACTGACCACAGCCCCTAGTCAAACCGGGCGTAAACCCTCCACGCCAGGTCCACCGAGGTCAGCCGACTCAAATCCAGCTCCTTGCCGTTGAGCAACTGGATCGTCCACTGAGTAAAAACAGTCGGATAGGCATGGACCTCATCCCCGAACGACCCGTCGACATGGATCTCCCCGATCTCACCGCCGGCATTGATATCGTAGGATACCCGGGCCGCCTGCGGGCCGCGGGTAAAATTAAACACCTTGCCATCTTGGATGTCCGAATACAATCCCGAGGTCGAGAGATTCAAGTTGACGCGATAGACCCCATTATGGACGTTTTCCGGTCGGGGACGGGCGCCCTGCAGAAAGGCTTGCAGGCCGGCCGCGCGGAAATGCGACCCATCGGTGAAGATGCTGGCGAAGCCTGGATTGTTTGCTGGGTCGGTGCTTGGGGCGAGGGTGAAGCTGGCGCGATGGTCCTCACTCTGGAGACCGGAGATTATTAACGGGCCGAAGTTGGATGGAAGCTGTATAGGTTTGTTAACATCGTTCCTGTTGGCGTATAGATGGTTTGGGGTGCATTGTGTTAAAGTGGGGGGAAGGACTTACATCGTTAGACGACACCGTTTGCTTGAGTACTGGGGATGAATCGGTTAGCGGGTCGCTGTGGAGGGCAGAGATCATGTGTAGTGTACCGAGACTTACGCTGCAGGATTTTGTCATACTTAGAGTTAACGTTATTCATCTCCTCATCAATGAGATACACATCACTGCGAAACTGGGCCGTGGACTTCTGGGAGTCCAGCACTAGAGGGCTGTCTTCCAGGGCCCAGTACTTGTATGCCCAGGCCATATTACGCATCTGGATAGCGACAGAGGTCTGCATGGAAAGAAAAGAACTGTAGAATTTTGCCTCAGCTGCAGCATACACCGCCGCTTCCCCGGTGTACTTGTCGAGTAGATCTTGTAGTTCATGAATATCCTTTTGGCAGGTGATCACCGCCATCTCTGCCTGGACGTATTCCTGGCCTGCCTTGGTGGCCTGCGCCTCTGCCTGAGCGAGCGCCTTCCCGTTAATGCTATACTTTTGCAGAGCCAGCCGATAATCGGCAGCGCCTCGAATGGAATGGGCGATGGCAAAGTCCAGCTGCGAAACAGAGTCCAGGGTCCAGGTATCCCATGTGGCTAACGTGATGATTAGCTTCGCATCGGCGTCTCCTTGGCTAGTGCCGGAGATGTCGTCTGTGGGCGGAATCGTTGCATTTGGGTCGGTTTCGCATTCCTTGACCGCTGCGACGATCGTCATCATGGAGAAGTATAGGGTTTCCAGTGGGCCCATGCACTCTGCGAGCTGTTGCAGAGTATCCGCGGAGATCTTCCGATCCTCTTGCGCCGCATTCTTCTCTGCCGCTCTGACCTGCTCGATAATATCCTTTGCAGCGGTGATCGCTCCCATCACTGCGTCCAGGGAGAAGGCCGTAGAGATGGTATACAGCTGCGCGCCAAATGCTAATATCCCACTCAGAATGCCAAACACGCCTGCGAAGACTGCTTGTTCTTCCCAGGCCAGCAGGCCCGCTTGGAATGCCTTCCGGGCGGAGTCTAATTCTCCACGACTTGCCGTGACCAGGTCTAGACATCTGTCTCGAGTAGCGCAGGCATCGAAGTATTTAGCGGAGGAAAAATCCCGGGCCTGCTCGCGCATGGCTTGCTGGTTTATGTCTTTCTGGAGCATGACCTGCCAGGCCGCCTTCTGATCCTCGAGATTGGCATTCTGGTCTTGAAATCGCTCATATTGCGTCTCGAAAGCTTCTAGAGCATTGATGGCATCCTCCACAGTTCGTCGATATTGACTGATCGTTAACGCAGGGGCATACGTAGTGTCGGGGCCGGTCATCGCCTGAGCGGCCAATTGCTGGCCTAGGGCAACTGCCTGCGCATTAAGCTCTGGGTAAAGCGCGGGGCGGGCCGTTGCAGTGGCTCCGTGCGCACAGAGCGATATGGAAATGGAGGGCTTCTGCCAGAACAGCGCCTGCGCGATTCGGAGCTGCGTCGCTAGCATGGCCTGGAAAACCTCGTCCGGGAGGTCGAAGTACTCCTGGTAGTACGCAACGCTGATGCTGCTCGTCCCAACAGTGACCACCGCGCCCAGGTGATCATTCTCCGGGCCCAGCTCCAAACGGACACTTTGTGAGGGATCTGGACTCTGCACGGTTACCGGCTGGTCCAGGATAGAGGCATAGATCCGGATCACGCAGCCTGTGTTGGGGGCAGGGTGGACCTTCAGGGTCACAGGGGCATCAGCAGTCAGGACCCGTGCGGTGAGGACAAACATACTGTCCGCCGTCGGCGAAAGGGTCACTTCCGGAGAGTCAAAGGCCAGGATATCAATGTAGATATACATCACATTATAGATCAGCGAGTCGATGAGTTCAGTAGAGGTTAGGTACACACCTCGCCGGTAGCCCGTATCCTGTATTCCATGCGGCGCCGCGCCCATCAACACGGTCAATCGCAATATCTAGATAGTATGTTGGTCAACACTTACCGTCTCTTTGATCCCAGAATCCTCTTTTACCGGCACTGCACCAACTGCGGTCGAGAGTGCATACTCATCCCGCCATTCCGCCGGGGAAGTCGGCTGGGGCTCGTATGGGGTGAGCATGATTGCATCCGTTGCCCGAGAGGCTGGAGATTGGGTAGTCTGCATATGCGCAGCAGGAAGAAGGACCATGCTTTATACTAACAGAGCCAGCTGAGCATCTGTCAGGGATGCATCTAGGGGCAAGACCCGAATGACTGCAAGATGATGTGGATGGCATGCCTACCCCGCTCGGGGGACCTATCTTATACTGAGGAGCGATGGTACAAGAAATGCCTCATCTTGGAAGCATCCCTGCAACATTCTGAGACAGCAAGTCATAGAAGACCTTCTGCGGCCCGTTTGACGATATTACGCGTTGCCTGGTAGGTGCTGGGCGAGCGCCGCCCAGGTCGCGTAATATATTAATAAATATCTTTCTGCATCTTCCGTCGAATGCTGACGCCCATAATCATCTCAGCCCCACCCAGGACTCCTACTGCCGATCATGAGTGAAACCGAGATTAGCAAACGCCTGCAGTCCTCTTTGGACAGCCCGAAAGGGAGATTTAATGAGGTAACGGGGGAAACCATAGTCCAGCCATGGATGATGAAGAGAAGCTTACAGCTTCGCATTAGATCACGGCCCTGTCGCAGAAGGCCATTAACAATGCCATGTCCGATCTGTTGAAGGCGCACCCAGAGCTCACGGAAGTAAAAGCTAGCTTCGAGGGAATCGGCACACTGGATGCCACACTGAGGAGTAGTCAACTTTCGCTGAATGTCACTGGGCAGGAGACCCTAACTTCCATGTACTATTGTACTCTTGAAGCCGGTACGGTCCATTACACTATTGGGTCAGTCCGAGCATCTTCACGCCAAATAATTCATCCCTTGGCTAACACTGTACCCGTTGCTTAATACAGGAACAAAGACCTCCCGGTTGACGGTTGGACCATGGCTTGGACATGTAGTTTTGACAAGGAGGAGATTGAACCAAATTCCGACGAGTTCCAGCAAGTTCAGAACCAGATCAAGCAACCTGGAGACTTCTCGATCAGCTCTCTATTCTTCGCTTTCACTAGTAAGTACGGCGCGCTCTCGCTCTGGGCAGAAGGGCATAATCGGCTGACCACTATTCGCCTCCAGACGATAAAATCATCAATTTTGAGTCAGCGCCCATATACACTTTTGCTGTCCTTGCTGCCTTGATTAGCGTTCGTTACTAACACGATTTCTCTAGCCGGGAGCACAGTACCTTTAACGGGGCGGACCTGTCCGACGACGAAAAGACCTATTTGAGCTTGATCCTGAGTCACTGGTACGTAGGTGAGGGCAGCAAATGGCTGGACCGCCAGAAGCGCACCCTAGCCTATGCGTTACACACAGCCAGGCCCGAGACCGTGAACGAGGAGGCACCGTCTTTCCCCCCAACGTCGTTGAAGCTGCAAACCTATCCCTACATCGCCCCCAATGAGACAAAGCCGGGGGAAGGCCTTGGGACGGTCGGCGAAAACAACATGCTC
Organism: Aspergillus bertholletiae; assembly: GCA_009193595.1. Taxonomy (NCBI): domain Eukaryota; kingdom Fungi; phylum Ascomycota; class Eurotiomycetes; order Eurotiales; family Aspergillaceae; genus Aspergillus; species Aspergillus bertholletiae. The sequence continues at coordinate 30,491 of ML736401.1, read as the reverse complement.
CTGTATCTGCAAATGACGCAGAATAGAGCCTTCCCAGATATCCGGCTTCTGGAGTATTCGGGGAACTACGTCTCCCGGGGCATGAACGGCACGATTGTCATCGATCGGGACATTATCTGGAATAGCTACCTCTTTAGGGCCTATCCCTCCCAGCTGCTGACTCTCTTTAATGCTTATACGTACGCGTGGGTCGGCAGCGCGAGCCAACCCGACATACTGGGCGAGCAATGGAGCATCGCACAGGGAGACGCCAGCCATTCAAGCGACCCCGACTTTTATGCGTGGAAGCAGAGCACCTCCGATCCCCTGACTTGGATATGGAAGCCTTCCAACAGTGAACAGACGTATCACAACACCTACAATCCCGGCGGAGGCTGGAATAAGCTCAACATTGATTGTACGTGTACTTGCTGCCCCGGACTAGATTGACTCACTTCGTAACATTAGTGGCTCAGGCACCACATCTAACACGTTGAGCACTGCTCCCGGGGATGACAACATCAACGCGCGTGGCGTTACGGACATCACAATTGTATGCCAGTCGGTGGGCACCACCTGGCCGGGGAACTGGGAATACGACTACACGTGAGTGTGCTCTTTCCTCTGACGCCGCACTGGGCTCAATCTGACAGAGAAAAATGCAAGCATCCATGTCAAAATCACCTGGCAAGCCAAGATCACGGTCACGGCCACCGACGGCGGCCTGAAGTTTTCTCTCAACCTGCCCACCGATCTGACTCAAGTCTTCCAGGTGACGGCGGATCCACTGCAGTTCCACGGTGACACTGCAGGCACTAGTCACCTCGAAAACATCAAGGTCAGATTCCAGGACGTCCAGGACAAGCTTGTGGCGCAATTCAAAAAGGTCTCGTTTGGCGACGCCCAGAAAAGCCTGGAACAGGACCTCAACACCTCGGCTCGGTTTGTGATTCCTGGCAACTCCTCGTTGTCGTACGAGAAGCCGATTTTCAACACCAACGGAGACCTGATGATCGAGGCCAATTACATAGTGTAGTGTGTTTTGTGTCTTATTGTTACCAAATTGATGCGCCGCAATGGCGAGCCATGTCTTTATTCTGCCTGAAGAGCGTGGGATATTTTATTTGATAGTCAGCTATCAGATTGCTCAATGAATGAATTTTTTTTTACTAAGCTTTTGTCTTCAAATTCATATAGCAACAGATTATTAGCCGACAAGGCTATCCATAGAAGTGCAGATCAAGTGATTATAACCAGTGGATCGATGGATGGCCTCTATGGACTTTTGTCTGTGACTAGGCTTCTTCAGGGTCCACAGATCAACGTACTCACCGTTCTTTTTCATTTGTGATAATGGCCATAGGATTAAGAACGTGAGTTTCACTTCTCAGATACACTGACAGTGTAAAATTGAAATGTTTTTTTAGCCCTTCCAAATAAGACTAATTGTAGTTACCTGAACTCTTCCTTGATTGCAGCACGGTTGTATAATTGATTGATTGCCAGTTGGTCCTCGTTCTTGGTTTGCTTACTGAATGTGATGGTCACGGGTTCATTAGGATGTCGTTTCTATAGTTTCTCTTGAAATTATATACGAGGTTACCATGAGTGTACACTCGTATACATATGAGGCCTTGTTTGAAGACTAAAAATTCCATCTCGAGAAAGCCCCCAAATACGGTACAGTATCAGATACAAGAGGTCATATTCCTGAGGGAAAGCTGTTCTTGTCAACGGAAAACTCTTGATTGGCACCCGATGCGGCCAGCAAATGGAACAATTTTAGTAGGCTCTGGTAAATTGGTGCGATTTCCACGCCAGAAACTGGCCCCGCAACGGCATGTTTCTTGTCTCTGTGTTTGTAACGTCTAGTTCAAAGGGCTCTCTCTCCCAACCTCTTACCTGAGGCTCGGAATTTTAGGATTGATGTTCCATGGGAATTACTGGACTCTGCGTTGATTGAGAACCATGGATCTGCTTACTGCGGGTCGTCGACTCATCACTAAGCTTAACAAGGCTCGGCCAGAAATCCACCACATCATCGGGTTGTGGAAGCCTTGTCATGTATTGCTAAGAATTCTCTAATCAATTAGCCTTAGCCGAGACCCTTTGATGACGTTTATTCACAGCCAGGTCTAACGGCAAGCCCCCGAAAAATCGACGCGTCACATATTAACCTTATCAGGGTGGCCGCTCTTGAGAGGTTGATGCTGAGCCGTCATCCTATAAAGACTCGATCAGGGAGTTCTGGAGATTAAATAGCCTCCACGATGGAACATTGTTATCATGGTCAACTGCTAGTTGAGCCATAAGTTTTTTTTTTTTTTTTTTTGGGTAGTGCTTCCATTTGATAATTCGCCCTGCTCCCGCCACAATGCCGCCTAGCTACAAGCGCCTCGATAAGGACAACTGCGTATTCCTGTTCGTCGATCACCAGGTAATGATATCTTCATTCGCTGAGCATAGGCTTGTCTGATTCATATAATAGGCTGGTCTCATCCAGTTAGTGCGAGACTTTGACCCCCACGAATTCCACAACAATGTTTTGGCCCTGGCCAGAGTTGCTCGCTACTATGAAGCACCGTCTATTCTAACCACTTCATTCGATACTGGACCAAACGGTCCAATTGTCAAGGAGATCCCGGAAGCACTTCCCAATGCCCCATTGATTAGGCGTCCGGGTCAGATCAATGCCATGGATAATGAAGACTTCGCCAATGCCGTCCGGAAGACTGGCAAGAAACAGGTCATCATCAGGTATGTGAACTTCCGAATGAAAGTTCCGGGGTGCTAACGAACTCGGACCAAACCAGCGGGGTTTTGACTGAAGTCTGTGTTGCCTTTCCTGCACTGAGTCTGATCGAGCAAGGCTATGACGTGTTCGTAGTCACCGATGCTTCGGGCACATTCGCTGAGCATACAAGAGAGGCTGCTCATAAACGAATGGTGCAGGCTGGCTGCCAGCTGCTTAATTGGGCGGCAGTAGCGGCGGAGATTCACCGAGATTGGCGTCGGGATATTGAGGGATTTGGTGCCATCTGGCGTGATTATGTTCCTGCGTACTGGTGTCTGATGCAAAGCTACGAGACTGCTAAGGAGAATCAATCCTAAGGAACAGTGTAGTCTTGCGACATTTGAACAGTAGAACTATTAACAGCGCGGTTAGTGTGTTCAGTCAGACAAATTGGTACCCAATATTGGGGGGAGATAGCCGAGAAATGTAATGGTTCAATAGGACTGAATATTCCGAATGCCCTCTGATATGCTTACCTGCGTGACACTCTTTTCTTGCAACGGCAAAATATGTCATTGGCCCGTGGATTCCTGCATCACTATGAGTGGCTGGTACACTGTTCCACGTGTCGCATGGAAGCCATGGCATCCAGAGCCTTTGTACTATTTTCTATCATCCCCAGGTTATTATTCCATGGGCGGGATATGGAGACAAATCATACACATTGAACTGAAATGCTCTTCCTCGGGCCGAAATGGGCAGAAGACGCATGGAAATATAGCTCGTCCTTGACATTGGCATACGTAGACTGAATGTCGCATCCAAGGATACAGGCAAATAAATAAGTACTCCACAGGTTCAATGGCATTTGTTTGAGAAGCTGCGAAGTATCTCGCCATGGGGGAAGCAAATAAATCCGGTCCGACAAAAACGAAGAAAAACGATGAAAAAAGAAAACTCCAACGAATTGAGCAACACAGTGTGTGTTTACCTCACCGTTACTCCTCCTCCTGCGGGTTTATGATCAGCTTCTTCGAGCTCCGGCCATTAAGTACGTCTTCACAGGCCTTCTGGATGCCAGACAAACCACCAACCCGCTTTTCCAGTGGCGTAGGAGTCACTCCCCCGGCGAGGGCGACCGGAAGATATTCCTCATACCACCATTTGGAGAAAGCCGCATTTTCGGGTTTCTGAGTGGCCATGCTGTAGAAATCATACAGAAGTTCGACGTTCTCCGCCAGATGCATCTCCTCGCTATGCGGGCGGGTGGACACAAACACTCCACCCTCTGGTTGAAGGATATCACTGATGGCACGGGCACCAGCCACGTCGCCAGACGCTGTCATAACAAACTTATAAGGTCCAAGGGCTTTCAATTTTGAGACCGCCTGTTCATCTTTATAATCGACCACTTCGGATGCGCCAATGCTACGTACGTACTCGAACTTTCCCGGTGAGGCCGTTGCTACAACATCGTAGCCAACCTAGGGAAGATTGTTATTTCTGGTCAAGGAGCAAAAGCCCATCCAGAAGATCCTGCTCACACTAGAGGCATATTGAACGGCGTATCCCCCAACGGAGCCGCTCGCGCTCCAGATCAGAACCCTCCCATCGTCAGGGCTGCCTGGCCTTTTCATGCCCAATTTCAGGCTCAGAGCTGCTACGGCCGTCAGGAGAGCAAATGGAATCGCGGCAGCGTCCTCAAATGTAGTTGCAGCTGGGATCTTGGCTGTTGTTGCCTCCGCACTAACCACATACTTCTGCCAGCCGCCATATTTGGCGATCTTCTGGTGATATGCGGGAGTGTCGGAGACGACACGGTCGCCTTTTTTAAATTTAGTAACGGAGGAGCCAACCTCCTCAACCACACCTGCTACGCCATTACCTAAGATGAAGGGGTACGGGAGGTCGATATAGGCACGGCCACGTATATTTGCGTCCAACGGTTGTATCGCGACCGCGCGGTTCTATCACAAGTTTCAACAACTGTTAGACCAGTGAGACCCAAAACGACCTCCACACAGCAGAGCACCACCCGTGTCGCCCGTGTGAGACGTATATCGGACAGACCTTGATCACAAGTTCATTCCCCGATGGGGGTGTATAGGGCGCGGTGGAAAGTTTCAAGTCACCCTTTGGCTCCAAGCTCCAGGCGGCTCTATTGACAAACTCCATGATAACTCATATGTGGAACGCATTCAGGACAGGCGATGTAACTGAAAGTTGAGGCCACAGCTCGCTGGGCATAAATTGGTTCCGGCAAGGTAGTGATAAAATTGGTACTATTTGAATAGACGTCATTCATAGGTGTCCGCTGCCACCCGTGAATGACATCAAGAACATGTCAAGAACATCATGAGAGAATAGAAGAAATAAGGCGCCAATCATATAATTCAAGTGGAGATACAAGCAATCCGCCATGCCCTTACCAATCATTAGTAAGTTGGGGTGACCCAGTGGTTGAGGCAAGATAAAGTTTCCGTCCAAGAACTATGCGAAGCTCCTAATGATACCTGACTGGGACTTGGTACTCATTGTTTTCAGATGGTTCAATAGTAAGGTTATCGGTATACTTGCAGCGTCATTATCTGCAAAGGCAATAGCTCTCTCCTTTCATTACAATGTGATTTAGTGACATCTTGGGCCTATTCCTGGCCTATTCCTGGCCTATTCCGTACCAGACGTGCACTTTGATTAGCAGCATGAGGGGGAGACTTGGGAAATAGTTCCGAGTCAAACATATAGTCTGTTCCTCTTCAGTTTAGGTACTATTTACAAGCCTTTTGGATATTCATGGTTCATATATGAACCGGCGCCGTGAGTCCGGGACGTAAGGAGGTTGTGGAAAGGAAAGGGCCGGCTAGTTTTCTAGTGGGCGTAACTGAGTCCATTCAGTGAAATGTGATTTGACAAGCGCAGGGCCATAGCGGTGTTTATCGTTCCAAGGAGGCGGCTCATAAAAAGAACCAGAGCTCCTGTTGCCAATATCTCGTGTCCCTCCTTTCGGAAATCGAGAGGAATCGCTGTTTTCTTCCTTGGTTCCGTTGCGGAAATTGATTTCCGTCTATACAACATTTAAACCAGCGCGCAAGTTCTCCCATCAGCATCATGAATCATATTCTCATATCCCCCTTGAATCTAAACCGCCATACCCGGTCCAGAACGAACCATGTTAGGCAATAAATTAGCAATCAGCAGCTTTTGTCATTAGGCCCGCACTCTTCTCATCTCTTAGACCACAAGGTTAAGGTCGCTGCTACTCATGGTTTTGCGGGTATTGAGATCGTGTTCTCTGACATTGAAAGTTTACGCCGCGACAGAAGAATCTTCCCCTGTCGGAGGCAGCAACAGAGATTCAAAGGATATGCGAAACGCACCAGATCGAGATTCTATCACTGGCTCCATTTGAGAACTTCGAAGGACATAACTCGCCTCTCAAGGAAAGGCTCCAACTTGCCGCGAAGTGGATCGATATATTGCGAGAATACTCAACGCAACGTGTCTACAAGTGCCTGCTCAGTATAGCACCGACTGCACTGGGGAAGAGGCGGTGATCGTCAAGGAGTTGCAACAGCTGGCGGATCTGGCCCGTGCTCAACAGCCGATTATTGCCATTACCTACGAGCCTATGTCGTGGTCTACACATTGGACCAGGTACTGTCTGCAGGTATCCATTACCTGCCCGAAGTCCACGGTACATTACTTCTGCGGTCTCGTTAGGGGCTCGAGTTGTTGATGTTCTGTGTGCAATCTATTCTATTGCTCTCTATGCTTGCCTGATATGTGTATATTACAAACCTCACATTCGCGAAGCTCAAGAGGACTCATCCTCCCCAAATTGTACCTGAAACTTCCTGATGGAACGAGAAACAAACTCAGATTTATGGAGCGCATCTTGTGTCCCAAACGTTCGGACTCCATCTCTCGGCAGACAACCAGTCGTTTGTTGGGCGAACAGGCTTGATCCGACTGAAGCTTTACAGTAGCCGGGTGACAACATAGGAAGCTTAGATTAAGGCATATTGCTCTATAGCATGGTGAGTTCTACCGAACCTGGTATAAGGGCGACCAACCAGACTTATTGCTAAGACAGGTCCGCCACCGAAGGGAATGTACGCCCAGGGGGGTGGAGAATTGGTCCATCGCTGCGGGCGAAAGGATTCGGCGTCGTCACCCCAGATATCGCGGCAACGGTGCATGCAATACGGGAACTAGATTACCAATTGGGTCTTTGGGATAAGGATGGGAGCCGCCGCCGTCTTCACCACCGTCCAAAGGCAGCGTGGTATGTTTCTTCGCCTCAACCCCCATCATTGGAATGGGGGGAGGGGGGGAGGGGGAAGAGTCGGAGAACCTCTCGCAGAACACATTAGAGGTATTCGCAATGGAGGAGCCTTTCTGCCATTATCGTAGAAAGAGGAGGCTCGTCCGTAGTTTCAGTTGAATGGTTATTGACTGGAAATGTCGACAGGATGACCGACCGGAGCTTCTCAAGTATGTCAGGGTGCAAGGAAAGCAGGGCAAATGTGAAGTTGAGGAGAGCAGCTGTCGTGTTGCGGCTGGTGGAGTATCCGTGCAATTGCGTTTCATTGAGGATCTGGAGCGACACATAGTGGTGGATGAAGCTGAATGCCCTGAGGAATTTGCGACTCTTGAAAAGGAAAGAGAGTCACCCGGTAGTCAGTCAGATCAGTAACCCCACTAGACTGACATCAAAATGCCCGGGCGAAACCTTGGGTCATACTGGCAGCAGGACCGTCTACTTTCCCCATTGGGAATGAGGCCTGGGCACACAATTGGGAGTCCACGCTGCTCCCAAAGATTGATTCGGTTGCTGTATCCATTGTGAAGCGTTCGAAGATGGTCGACAGAATGGCTTGAATATTTTCCGGCTGGGCTGTGATGACCGCATATAGACCTAGCTAGTTAATCTTGTGGGTGAATCCATACTTCTCGACGCGTTTGGCTATATATCCGTCTAGGATATCGCCTCGAAATCGAAGCCGTTCAAGGACATTGTCTATGCCCAGGGGCAAGTGCGGGTGAATGTTTCAGTAGTTTTATGAATTGGAAAAAGGGGGAGGCGGAAGAAAGTCAATGAATGAATAAATGAATGAATGGGGATGTCGGGTGATGTAGATAGCATGTATTTAGGGGGTACATGGAACTAGGTAGTATTACTCGTAGTGCTATACACCGTACTAGATTGGAGTGGTTTGCATCCCCAACCTTCTGTATCGCAACCTGCTGAAGCATGTCGCCATTATTCAGGATGATGGGGCCTTACGGCTTATGTACGTAGAAGGTATAAGATTCGGAAAAGAATGGTTTGAAATGAATGGAATTAATTTCTCCGCCTAAGCGATATTGGTGTACATTTAAATCTGACTATACATACCCGCATGAAGACGACTTTTCCACGCACTCCCCCCAACTATCCGTCTCCGGCAGGGTATTTAAAAAAAAAAAAAAAGGATTGACAACAATACAGTCGTGACGCCGTTGCTCTAGTCATCATGGACAGCCTCCATACCCTCTTCCGTGGGTGGACCGGCGTAGTTTTGATAACCCCAGACCCAGTACCACACGGCGGAGATGATGAAGAAACCCACAAAGACGACCGAGGCGTAGTTCATCGTTTCTTGTGTAACTTCCATGAACGTCGGCATGGAGAAGAGCGGGATAGCAAGACACGTCCAGGCTGAAAAATCCGGATGTTAGAAATCGCATCGCAGGAAATTAGGGAACGACCTCCAAAAAACCAAAAAAAAAAAAAAAAAAAAAACCCCCACTTACCAAGACAGACGATGTTACAGAACACGCCCAGTGGGCCGAGATTGAAGCTGCAGTTCTGGATATCCTTCCGCTTACGGAGAAGAAGCGACACCGCCACGGGGCAGGCGTAACTGAGGGTCAAGAACATCACGCCGACACCGGAGAAGGCGTTGTACGCGGCGGTGGATCCAAAGTAGATCAGGCCGAGCAGGAGTTCGACCACCATACCGAGGAGCATGGCGTTGAGGGGGATGTTGTCAAGGCGCGGCTCGACCTTCTTGAACCAGTTGGACCCGGGGATGGCCCCGTCACGAGCAAAGGCCCAGACGCTTCGGGATGCTGCTGTTACACAACCTACACCACAGATAATGCCGAGGATCAATAACGGGATGAGCAGGCAGAAGGCGCCGACGGAGCTGCCAGTGGCGGACTTGAAGATGGGCGGGACGGGTTGGCCGGAGGGGAGATTCGCGAGGTACGAGATATCGGGGAGGACAAACGCGATGGGGAGCAAGAAGGCGAGACCGGCCAGGGCGTTCAAGGCAAGGCCGCCGACGATCGCTTTGGGAACTTGGATTGCGGGCGAGCGGACTTCTTCACACATACTGGTGGGGACAGGTTAGTTTGGGCTTTTGATTTTTCGCGATGGGCATAGATGGTGGCAAAGGCCTACGAGGTGATCATTCCGGTAGCCGAGAGCGCATAGGCAGCTTGAAGTAAACCGATACAGAAGGACCATCCGTCTGGCCAACCGCTTTGAGGGGAGAAATCGGTAAAGACATATTTGGCAGTGTGGCGGCCGTTATGGGCAACGACCAGGATGGTGATGATAATGGCAGTGACGCCGACCAGGGTCCAAAAGATGGCAAAGGTCTATAGGTCGAATATACAAGTGAGATTAGTGACTGGGATTAGTGAGATGGGCATGGGAGTCTAAAAAAAAAAAAAGAAGGGTCAAGTCTCTGCTGTGATGATAGTTTATAATATACCTCTAGGTGTGTCAACCACTTATTCCCAAAGGCGGGAATGATATGGCAAACGAGCGTAATGCCCAGAAAGATCAGATAGGTCTGGTAGGCCTGGAAGTCTTCTGTGATACCGACTCCGGCGGCGTCGGTAAACACATTGAGACTCTCGATCAAAAACAGGGCCGTGGCGAAGTTCACGGCCAAAGTGATGGTGATATTGCCGGCAATGAATGACCAGCCACAGACCCAGGCCGCAACACGGCGATACTTAACCGGGGATAGGGCAAAGGTTTGATAATAAACGCCACCGGCAGTGGGAAAGACCGATGTGACCTCTGCGAGTGATGCTGCGACACACATCATGATCAGGGATATCAAGATCCAACCCCAGATCATGTTGGCGGAACCACCTCCGGCAATCGAGTAGACCATGGTCGTCGATAACCCGTAGGGCACCGACGCGAGAATGAAGACCATGAAGACGACCTGCCATGTTGATCGATTGCGAGAGAGCTCTGGTGTGTATCCCAAGGCTTCGAGGTTGGAATCAGCCGTGATTTTGTCCAGCTTGGGCGGGTCCATGATGGCTGCTGTGAGATGGGGAGACTCGTTAACGTGAATGTCGAGTCGAGAAATTGCTAGACGGTTTCGAATAGCATAAAGACCGTGATTATATATCTTTTTTTTTTTTCCTCCGTCTAGGGGAGTATCCGGGGGAAGAAAAAAAAAGAAGAAGGGAAAAAAAACAAAAAAGTGAGTGCTGTGAAGTTGTGAAAAAAAAAAAAGTAAAAAAAAAAAGGTTAAAAAAGGGTCGACGAGCGTCAGGGAATTAATATGCGTTATTAGTCATGAACGACAACGTGCCAGCCAGATATGAAGGGGCACTGTGAGTGGCTCTGGGCTGGAGGAGAGACAAGGAACTGCAACCTCAATACGAAACGCCTCCCCCAGAGTGTTGGTGGGGCGCCACGCTAAACCCAAAGAATGGCAGCCAAAGGGGCGATTAGACTCCAGTCTAACGCTGTATGGCGACTGAGCAGAGTTGGCACTGCCACCCGCCCCACCAAGTGGGACACCGCCTCCCAAAGGAGGAAAGCTTGGTGGAGGGGCAAGGGCATATAGGGTTAGGCACCAATCTTATCTCGGTAGCGGCCGTCGCACGTTGTGGGAGATTTAACCTTACGCAGGAATTATTTCCCCGGGACGGGCAACAGGTTACAACCAGGGGACGGGGTATTACTTAATAGGAGTGAGGGGTGAAGTTAAGTTTCCTCGCTATCTTAGCCGGACTGAACTCAGATAATCATGAAGCTACCGTCGGCTGGTCGACTTCTCGCCACCTCAATCCAACTCACCGCCCGATCGACGCAGTCCAGATGCCAAAACATCCGTAAAAATGACAGGACTCGTCGTCGATCTAGACTTCCACTGAGCCGAATCACCCCTAACAGTGCTCGTTCAATGGTATCTTGGTGATCGGGGCACCCCCGACACTCCGTCCCACACACAAAGAGGGGCCAGACCAGGTCGTGGGCGAAATACGCCCGCTCCATGAGATGCGATAGGTGATCGAGAATAGCGTCTCGAGATTCCCGAATGAGGTCGTGAGAACCAGTAGAATCGGAGAGGACGCGGTGACTGTAAATTAAGCTGGCATGGTAGTACATGTGCGTCAGGTGCTCGAAATCGTCCCGTGCGTCTGGAGAGTGGAACCGCATGGTCTGATTGAGCTGGAGCGCCCGCCCTCGCGCCGTTTCAATTTCGCCCACGATATCTTCCACCCGCGTCACTCTGATAAGGGAATTGCCACTGAACTTGATTCGCTCGGCTCGGGTCACAGAGTGCATGATCCGGACAAAGTCACCAAAAACGGCGATTTTGTCGTTGATTGGGATATCGTCAATGACATCGTAAGCGGCATCAAACGTTGTCAATCCGTTGAAGACAGCCGTGAAATAGTACTCGTAGCGGAGAAAATTGTCAGCGACGTCGGGTGGTCGGTGGAGTCCGATAGCGTGAAGCTTCCACTGTATGATTGCTCGCGCACCATGGATGTGTAGTCGCCATTGCGTCGTCTTTGCCGCGAGCAGTTCTAGATTATAGAGAAGGAGAACCGTCGCCAGCACGAACCGCGCCTGATTAGCACAATCAAACGAAACTGGGGCTTTCAACAAGCGGTCGAGATGTTGTGGGAGGAGTGATAAAACTTTATCTCGGTAATAGAGCGACGAGGCTTTGAGCCGATGAAAGTACGGACGGTCGATTGTATATTTATGGGTAAGATCCTCTGACGACATGGCCAGCAAGGAGTAGCGTACAATCGGCGAGGCATGGGATAGGGGGAGTATAATGTGTCGCCATGGGTTTTCTGGACCGTCCACCCATGCAAGCTTCGTCGCAATGTGTTGGTCGAAGTGATGGAGCAGCTGACACGAGAGGATATCAAAAGGGGAGCTCGGTCCATGGTCTACTGGCGTCAGAGCCATACCATCATTTTGTCGCGTAAGGGAAGTCCGGTCGCTAGAGTTGTCGTCAACTGGTACATCTCGTCCGGCCAGTCTCCCTCTACTAGATAGACCTGGTTTCCATCGCAGAATTAATCCATAGCCGGGACATTCATAATTTCGCCGCGAGCATTTTCGACACCCCGGTAAGGTCCTATCGCATTGAATGCGACGCGATTTACATTTCGGACAGTCTACCTTGCCACATCACTGGTTGGTGAGACGTGCTGAGAAATACTGTTTCCGCGGGGGGTTGATTGCTTTTTTACCTTTCGACGCAACGGTTAGGGACGAGGTTCCAGTGGCCATGCCCAATGACCGATATCACGCTGGAAACCGAGCCGTAGGAAGCCGCGATGACTCAGTAAGAACCGTGAAGCTCTCGAGGAAGCCCAAAGGGCGCGATGAGGTGCGTGCAAGGATGGAATATACGCTTACAACCCCCGCTTATTTAATTTCCGCCGGAGACTCACGACATTCTGGCATGGATCGAACAAAGATTGGACATGACCTCGGGGAAATGTTGGTCCAGGCAATACCTTGATCGTTAGTCGTCCGAGAGGCCTCTTTATGCAAAATCTGCACGGCTCACCCAACAGGTTTCGCGATGAGAAGCTCGTCGGGAGGCTTGCCGCCGCTTGACGGCTGGTGGATCCCCCACCATCACGTAAAAGGCAAAATTTCCTGCTTGGCTTCCTGTTTGGACACTTGGCATGTCTCCACCGAGCCTGAGGAGGTCGACAGACACACTCATCGGGGACGATGACGACCAATATAGTTAAGCAGCACCCCAGCCATACCAATAGAAGTTCTGGGACTCTGGAGGTGCACAGACCCTGCTCATCAGAAGGGTCGTCATTCATGCGTGTTATTAGTAGTACAAAGTAGAAGCTCTTCCCCGGCTTCCCTTCCGAATCTCTCACATCTTGGTCGCACAGTATTTGACTCCCTACTGCCTCGATGAGATGCTATGGAAGCCTGGGGTTTACAGTTGTCGGTGCCAAGCACCCATACTCTGCTAGAATCATGCGGTGAAAGCTATGCTCCTCCAATCATCGGCTCCATTGCCATCGCCGTTCCCTCCGCTAGTTTAAGATCTTCCCCGGAGCATTATCCTAAATGCGACATTAGTTTCACGCGATCGGTGACCTTCAAGCCCCCCGAAGTCGTGATTCCCAGCAACCATAAGAGCCATACCTTTTTCTTCAAACGTAGCCAGAAGCTCAAATCGTCAAAGAATCGGAACTCCCCCAGCGCGACACCACCCCCGGAGCCGGACGTGGAGACGTTGGTACAATGTGAACTCTGGCATGCGCCCGATGCGATAGCCCCCCACGAGGATGAGGATAGAACATGGCTGAAGTACAATTTCTACCTCCCGATTCCGAGCAATATTCCGCCGACGACGGAGTCCATTCTGGGGGGTGTCTCGTATGCGATCACCGCTGCGGTAACGTCCTCAACGATACCTAGGACCCGGGCCGTGAAGGATACGCAGCAGATAAAGGTGTCACGTCGCGTGGTATCGGAGCCGGTGCGACATGTCCGACAGTATCCCGGCGAAAAGATCCTGACGGAATTATCGCTGATCCCGAATCAGTCATACTCAGACTCGCCCGCGGAGGCGAAGCTAGCGCATTCCCTGGAATGGGTGGCTCATTCGACCATTGCCCCGGGAGCGCGAGACATGGAGGTGAAGTATGTGGTGGGCAAAGAGTTGAAGTGGAGAGTGGAAGAGACGGTCAAGTATATGGCCATCTCGAGGGGCAATGGCCCGCCAAGAGGCGCCGTAACCACCACTTGCCAAGAGCAGCGGGTACGGCGATTATGTGAGGGAAAGCAGAAAGGCCACTGGATCGCCAGTGGAAGCTTACATGGAGGGGACCACACGATCGAAATTCCGTTCGATATCCACATTCCACCCACCGCGCAGGCAGCAAATGGGGTCGATTTGTCCTCATACCTATGCCATCACCCGGACAAGGCTTGCGATTGTGGCCCGATCGAAACCGCCGGCATCACAGTCGAGCACCATCTGATACTAGAAGTTATCACGGGCCAGGATACCTTCGACGAGGCGACCGGGCGACTTGTCGACCGGCGGCCCCGGATGAAGTCCTTTAATGCAATCTTCCCTTTTTCGATTCGCAATTTCGTCAGCGGGGACAGTATTTCGCTGAGCGAATTCTATGTGGACGATACACTTCCCCGATACGACGATGCCTACCTACGACCACCGAACTATGCAGCGACCCCTTAAACCTCGGATCGTCTGGTTCGGCTTCCAGCGGCATCACATGTATGGCTCTATCCCCAGACCCTTAGAAACCAGCAGAAAAGGGGTGGAGTTGGCAATACCACCCTACCTCTTGGTACGAGCGAATCTTTCCTCGATTTCCTTTGATTCATTCATTCATTCATTCATGCATCCATTCACGTACTTGTATTATTTAATTTAGCTAGATATCCCCATTGTCAATGAGCCTTTTTTTTTTTTTTTTTTTTTTTTTTTTTTTTTTTTTTGTTTTCCAATTTTGCCAACGCAGCGACATTGAGTACTTACAAGAAGCCAAGATAAGAAAGTAGGAACCACATACCTCGCCACCCGGATCAATGTACCACAACCATCATGCTTTTTACCAAGAACCACTATTAGGGTCTAACACCATACTATGAAGTATAATATAATGAAGATCGGATGTATTTCTGGCCCCCTGATGTGATGAGACATCCAAACGCAGCCCTAGACAACGCCACTCCGGATGCGGGATAGTGCGGTGGATGCCGGAGCCGAGGTGGATACCTGAGTACGTAGGCAGCCGTGTCCAGGAACATAAGGCGGTGGGATTCTGCGGGCAGAATTCTACTACCTCGCATGGCCAAAACAAACGTCACCCGACGACCACTTGCGGTACTTACTACATTAACTTATTACTTCAGTATCACCAACTTGAGACACAGCGTTCCGGGTCTAGATTTGTCAGCGAGACGGCCGATGCGTGGTCACTGGTGAGATTAATCTCGAAGGGAGCTGATATAGAGCTCGGAGCCGACAGTGAAGACGCTGGTGACACGGTCACGCGAGCATCAAGACCTTGGGTGGGTGGCCTAGGTTAGGACCCCAATCAGCTACACAGCGAGAAGAGGGAGGGAGCGTAGGCCATGGATGCTGTAAGAAAGAGGCAAGTGTCGTGGTACACGTTTTTAGTTGCAGACCGGGCGCGTTCGGTTATTATACATACCCTATATATGGGCGTAAAGGCTTATTAGGCGCTTTGAACCAGAATTCTGTGTCACCTCCTGCATAGCTAGACACTCAGTAGGTGAACTCTATCAGATTAATGAAATTTTGGTTGATCGAAGTCACATGCCACGGAAGGGCAGGGATGTAGACCGGACAGCAATATATTTCTTCCAGTCACTTTGATCCCCTCCAATCGACATACACGGCTGCAGACTGAGTATAAGACATCTTCCTTTCGACGACGGTGTGTTCACTATACAAGATCGGCTTTTCATCCTCTATACTATCTATCTCTTCAGCTAATATTCCGTGATTTCAAGAGCCCCGTCCGTCCCGTGTTGGCCGGGTTTGCTTGCCGGAGAAGAGGGAATTTGATTATCAAGCATTAGAAACCGAGGACGGAAGCCCCCCGGGATAATGTTATCACTGGACTCACCGACGGCAGTTTCTTCCTCAAATATGGCCACTCATGCATTGAACCACTGCACTACCGGCTCATCCCCCCACTTGCTTGCTTGTAGATCATTCATGGAGAGATTTTATTGCCGTAAGGGCAAGATCCTTCTGTACCGACGGATGGCGGATCTTCGCATCTGCCGAATAATGCACCTCAACAGTGAATATAGTATACTGTAGTAATTGCCAATGTGAAACTGGGATGTAATTGTCTCTTCTACTTAAACAATGGAGCTCAACATGACTGCTGGAACTTTCTTCGTTACTGTCGCAAACACAGAACACAGGCGAAGAACACTCTTGATTCTACCTAGTTACTCTGACAGCCCCCAAGAGCCATGGACGCCGCCGATCTCCCGGAAGACTTCTTCGTGACCGCCGGTGCATTCACCAAGAAGCTATATCGGGACCAGTACGCTGCAATTGACCCGACATTGCCATCTCTATCGCAGCAGGGAAGAGTGGTGGTGATTACCGGTGCGAGTACCGGCCTCAGCGCTCATGTAAGATAAGTCGCTGCTCCCGGGGAGGAGGAGCAATTTACTAATAAAATGGGTGCTAGGGGTTCTCCATTTCGTTTGCCAAAGCTGGAGCGAAAGCCATCTGGCTCGTCGCCAGAGACAGAAACGGGTCAGAAGCGAGGAGGCAGCGTGTCCTGGAGGTGAATCCCTCCGTCCAGGTCCGGGTGGGGTCCCTTGATGTCTCCGATAAAGCCGGCGTCACGCAGCTGTTTGACAGGATCCAGGCGGAGGATGGAAACGCCGACGTTCTGATCAATAATACGGGCCTGGTACGCGGTGGCTCGATTACGTCTGCCGGTATAGAGGGGATTTGGAAGGACTTCGTAAGTGGTGCATGATATTCCTAAGCACTGTATATTCTATCACCAAGATGACACAGTTGCTAAATGTCAAAAAAAAAAAAAAAAAAATTATTGCCATTACATTGCGTAGGAGGTAATGGTCAAGGGAACATTCACCACATGCCAGCACTTCACCAGGAAACTGGGACCGTCGTCAAGAGGCTATATTATCAACATATCGAGCATGGCTTCGGTGCTGGCGATGCCCGGAACGGATAGCTATGCGTTGGCAAAGATGGTGCAGACCGCAATGCAGCACTATATCGCGGCCGGGTATCCGAATATCGTGGCAACCAGTCTTCATCCCGGAGCCGTGGCGACCGGGATGGTGCCGGAGGATCTCCGAAGATTTTCCAAGGACACGTACAGCCTCGCCGGCGGCACTGCGTTGTGGCTGGCAAGTGACGGGGCGCAATTTATGAACGGGCGGTACATGTCAGCGAATTGGTCCCGGGGGAATGGTGGAGCGTCGAGAGGAGATTGTGGAACATGACTTGCTTCAGTTTGACATGAAGGTTGCGTCTTATGCTGCCTAGATGTTTACATATCTGACAGCCTGTCCTACGTAGTTTTCAGACATTGATGGTGGTGCATGTGTTTTTCTCCGAGATCACTGGCGATGTCCAGTTTCTAATTCTTTGGGGATGGGCAATATAATGGGGAAAGACTGGATTGATTATTTAGCTGGCGGCAATGGCGACTCCATGGAGCACACTCTGCCAATATAAGAAGAATGTCAAGGGGGTAGAGTTAAATATGGCAACCGCTAGAAGCCGCTAAGAGAAATTGTGAAATTGTTCAGTTTTGTACCAGGTAGACGTTTGATGTATCAGAATGAATACAGATACAATCACTGTAGCCATTTCCAACTCACACCCCCATTCGGCCCCACCATAGCCTCAACGCGCACCCACAGGACCGCACCAGTAGCAGCGAACAGCAGCGCACTGACCAGCAGCGACATATTCCGGAATGTCTCCGGGCCCAAGTTACTCGCCGTACTGCGCACCAAGACACCGCCGACGGGGGTTCCGACCATGGTGGCCATGCCGCGGACCATATAGAGCACGCCGTTCACGGAAGCGAAGTTCTGGGCGCCGAAGAGCTCGACGAGACTGGTCGGGAAGAGAGAGACGTATGCGCTGGCAAAGATACCGTAGAAGATGGTGAAGGTGATAAAGAGGCCCTGAGACTGTGGCGTCTCGCCCAGGCAGGTCGAGGGCAACCAGAAGGCGACGGCGGAGATAGCGCTGAGAAGGGTCGTGATGAAGAGGGCGTTCAGGCGGCCTACTCGGTCCGCCAGGTGGCCGATGATGATCTTGCCGATGGCGTTGCATGCGTTGCTGAGGGCGATGAAATTGGAGCTGGCGGTGGTCCCGTACCCCAGGGTCTGGGCGTAGGACGCGTAGAAAAACACTGGCGTGTAATATGCGGCGGACTGGAAGACGGCTCCAAGCGCCTGCGCGACGAATTTGCGTGATCTGGCTACCCGCCAATCGACCAGAGGGACTTTGAGGATGCCGTCGGCACGGCTGGTTCTTGCAGAGCTTTCGGTCTGGATTCGTGCTCTGGTGGTGGGTTCCCAGGCGATGGCACCGCTTGCGATGGAGACGAGTGCGAATGAGAGGGCTCCGGTTAGACGCAGGGTATTTCGAAAGCCAAGGTGGTTCACGCAGGCGTCTAGAGCCGGGGCCCAGACGAGACCGCCGACGCCGGTGCCGGACAGAATGACACCCATTGCGAGACCACGATGGCGAGTAAACCAGGTTGGCGCGGTGGTGACGGCCACCATATAGGATAGGCAGGTGCCGATTCCGTTCAGAAAGCCCTGCGTCAGCTCGAAATGCCACAATGCCGTCCCAAAACTGGCCAAGACCAGCGAGAGCCCGAAGATCAAGCCTCCCACAAAGGTGACCGTGCTGGGTGTGAAACGCTTCGCCCAGGCAACGGCAAAAGGTGCCCCGATTGTCATTAGGGAAACGGAAATCGTGCCGATGAGGTCGATTTCGGCCGGGGTAGCACCAGTAAAGGGCGTCCCCGGCTCCCGTGCGAGACGCTCATACAGAGCTTGATAAACACCCCAGGCAAAAATGAGTCCGCAGCAAGTAAACACGATGATAAAGGAGGCGGCCACAATAATGGCTGGTCGCCTTCAGAACGCAGGTTAGTTATGCGGCAATTCGTGAGCATCTTATGATGTGATCCCGAGTAAATCAGCGAGGGGCGAGAAAAACAGGCAGGCTAACTCACCACTTTGCACTGTGAGCTCTAAAATAATCTCGAGCCGGGGTCAGCCATACCGAAATCGGTCGTAGCCGAGGGTTTGCGGTTATGATTCCAAGGGCCATGATGGAGACTCATGAAGGGAATGGTTACCCTACAGTCTTCAGATCAAAAAAATCGAATCACCCGAACGAGTTGGCCCTTAGATGGTGAGTCATGCTGACACCGCTTGGAAAGAGGTTTATTTAATGTTGACTTCCGAGGAGAAATCCGAAGTACTCCAAACGTGGGGCCCTTGAGGATCCATCACGGCCGGTGGGTATAACATGGAGGACGAGGCCAATAAACAACCACGACAAAAGCCCCGTCTCCAAAATGCCAAGCCGGGGTGTTCGGCTCTCGGAGTCTTGTTCCTCTGGCCGGATCTATAAAAGTGTCATCTTCCACATCAGCAATCTCCTTATTTATATCTTCGCGCTAGCAGACAAAGAATAACAAAACAAAAGCACCCGAACCATGGCAGCTCCGACTAATCCCCTCAAGGACGCTGGGGTCCCTCAACACATCCTCTCTCTCTTGGACCGCCTGCATGCTGCCTCGATCGAGCAAGAAAGCCGTCTAGATATCACCGCGTTTGCACCGGATCAGATCCACGATGCCACCCGCGGAGCCTTTATTGCATTGGACCAGAACAAGTGCCATTTTGTCTATCAGCTGGCGCGGGCCATAAACGCCAAAAACATCGTCGAAGCAGGCACAAGCTTCGGTGTGAGTACGATGTACCTGGGCCTGGCCGTGAGTGCGAATGTGGCAGCCTCTGGCGGACCCGGAACGGTGATTGGAACAGAACACGAGCCTTCGAAGGCAGAACAGGCCCGCAAATACTGGGCTGAGGCGGGAGAACTGGTGTCGAGACACATTGATCTGCGCGTGGGTGATTTGCGGGAGACATTGCAGCAGAATATTCCCACTGTGGACATGCTTCTTTTGGACAGTGAGTTTATGTCTTATCGTTGAACTAGGTTAAGCCATGTAATAATAAAATCACTTCTAGTCTGGGCTCCTATGACGCTTCCCGCTTTGAAAGCGATCCAGCCGCACCTCCGACATGGCGCGGTTGTAATCATTGACAACACCATCAGCTCTGCGGGTCGCTATAAGGATCTACTCGCATACTTGCGCCAGGAGAAGAGTGGCTTCACCAACTTGACTATTCCCTATTCGAACGGCTTGGAGCTGTGCGTTTATGCTCCACAGTCCTAGATCAGATATATCATATGGGGAGACCTGTGCTTTACTGTTAGTACAGCATCAGCACCCTTATAATGTATATATAGTGTCCACAATCTATCCTTGAGCTTCATGATCAGAGGAACATACCAATATCAGAAGGAAATATGATCATCAATAGTATATACGATAGAGGGACCTATGAAATGAGTTAGTCTTGTATTTTCGATATAGTCTCCTAATATACTGTGCTTTAATCATCACCTGCGATATCCTTCATATATATAAAAATCCCCTTTTTGCTGTTCTAATCAGTTTCTCTTTAACTTCTTTCTTCTACCTCCCTAATTATATCTTCTACTATATTCTGCGCTCACTTAGTTCTATGGCGAGTATATCAAAGTGACGGATTCACAGAATGAAGCACCAGGTATGACAGCGCTATCTTTCCTTTTCCTCTTCAGCTTCCCATGCTCTGGCTTGCAGATCTCTGGGTTGCGCCCCCGAGATGTCGAGTGCTTCCTGCTGAGCTTTTACTTCCAATCTGATCAGATCCAGTTGCGTGCTGAGATGATATTTCTGGTCTATCACTCCAGATTCGAGATCACTGACCACACTCTTTCTCAACTTCTCAACCCTCCGGAATCTCTGCAAGATCCCACTTCCTTACCCGGAAGATACAGTTGAGAGTAATGGCAGTCAAGCTTGATATTGAAAGTCACAAAGGCCCAAGAAAACAACACACAATGCGAGAAGTGAGAATTTCTTCATATTACACTCTCTTGTTCAGTATGAATCGAATCCTCTTCACACCAGTCTAGATCCAATCGATGTTGATATTATCTAGCTGATAAACTATATATTATGTATAGCACATCCTCTGTTATATGCAGTGATTCCGGTCCACTCTAGTCATTATAGAGTAGGGCAGGGGTAGAATCGAATTGAGGACCCATGCAAGCTATCAAGAGACGGAACTCCTTAGATACTGAGGAGCGCCATCTCATGGGGCTCTCTCACCAAAGATTCAGTGTTCAGCTGGAGACATGCCCAAAATATAAATTGTACTTATCCTACTGAGCTGTGGAAGATAGTGTACCTATTATCAAAGTTTAAATTAGTGTGGGTTAGCTGGCTGAGGCGGCAAAGACCTGCTTAAAGGCCGCATCTTCTGGTCGAGAGGATATTGCTTTCGTTTCGGCTGGGTTCGAACCATATGCTCGAGCCAGGTTTCAAGCTGGCGATAATCAGTATCTTCCGAACTTCAGTAATTCACAGCGTAACTGACTCGTGTAAATCTGGCGCCGACCCAAGTAATCACCGTGAGCAAGGATAGGGATCCTCCAATGAGGAGAAACCAATACCAGCTCGGGTCGTCTTTCAGGATGTCCACGTTCATGCCAAGCAGACTCTACACCGGTCAGGTATCATTGTGGCATGATGGCTGATGGGACCTACTGAAGAAAACATGAGAGGGAGGAATATGAACTACGCGTCTCAGTCAGTGTCTAACTCAGCTGGAGCGTATTGCCTTACTGTGATCCAGCTCAACCGCTTCATGCTGGCGGCTAGACTGGTCGACCGGTGAGCTTCATTAATGGACACCCATGCAAACTCCTGGACAATATCGTGTTACAAGTAGGCCATGGCAGCTGCCGCGCAGTTCAGGGCCCAGGCAGTGATCACGTACCACTTGGAGCAAATCCCGAATCCCCTGCTCCATTTTGTCGATTTGGCTGGAAACGTCATGCTCAAATGCAGTGATAATCTTACTCATGTACTCGCTAAGGTTCCGACTTTCAGTGAACGTTTGATACTGTGCCACAAATTCCCTCGCCTGGTTGAGCTGGTCCTCCAGCATCCATTGCATCTGGGTCCATTTTTGCATATTCCCTGCTATCGCGTCAATCAGCAAGTCGTCTTTCCCACCGGCGGCCAGTTGGTATGAGCGCTATCAGGCCAACAAGTCAGCCTTCGTGGGTCCTAATAGCATTGCTTTGTTGCACGCTTGCTTACCAAGTGCCCAAGATTCCTCCTTTCGTCCCGACAGAAACTTATCCAGTCGTCTTTCCACGTCTGCATAAAAAGTTCAATAAACTCCAAGTCGCTGCGCGGGGTCCAGCCGAACGGCAGATTGCTAAAGTAGTGAATCGTTTTAGGAGGCGCTTCAAGTACCGACCATTCAATCGTTCGCACACGATAGTGCTCGCTGCTGGTGTCTTCCTCAGAGTCCTGTGGGGCGTTCATGTTCTGGAAGCGCATGACGATCGACAGACTAAAAGTCCGGCAGGGGCTCCTGTTGCCCAGAGAGAACTTCAATTCGTTGGGGAGATTGTCCATCTGGCAGTATGTGTTCCAGGACTGGTTCTCGCGAAAGAGTCTGATGGCATATGGCAGGCGATAAGCTAGAGTCCTAGACATAGGGGCAAAGCGAACTCACATCAGATGACTCTCATCTGGGCTCTTTGTCATCTTCCCCATTTTCTGGTGGAATGCTTCCTCCGAAATCCACTCGACATCCTGTCGGCCGTCTTTATGGGTCATGATATCTACGGCCATGCTCTGTTGGATGTTGCTCGAATACTGTGCAAAGTCGTCATCGTCGTCCTCCAGCTCGAGGATTCGGGCACGTTGGCCGAGCAAAGTGGCCACCGCATTGCGATCACGCTCCCGGATTTTCATTTCTACGACGGGTATCGAGGAGTAACCATCCCAGTTTGCTCTATTCAGGCCCACCGAAGGTTCCGCTGCTCTCAATGTGCTGCACGGCCCAAACCAATCGCTGCTTCGGAGCCCCTGTGTACTTGCTTTGTAGTCCAAGAGTAGCCTCACGGTCGGCCGGTCACTTTGTTGCAGGGCCATCCTCATGAGAGGGACTGCACTATACGTATCCTCTTCCTCCAGGTTCGACTTGTATCGCTCTAAGAACAGTCTCAGTAGACGGGATCGACCTTCTCGTATGAGTAGATGTAGTGAGACGCAGTCCTTTTTCGTTCTGACCGGGCCTATCCCCGACATGAGCAGGTCGGCAATTTTGTAGTGTTTCCACTCCAACGCATAGATCAGTGGCGTTTTCCGATGGCGATCAATCGAGTTCGGATCCGTCCACGTCGTTTGGAGCAACTCTTGGACCAGCTGCTGGTCGCCTCGCTCACAGGCCCACGCGAGAAACGTTCGCCGCTTTTTGGTCACTGGCTCTATGCTTCCTTTGGGCCCAAGAATCGAACACCAACGCTGGAAGTCCACTAGGTCTTTAGTAGTTGCCCGATCCTTGGGATTAGTACGGTCTGTATTATTTAGGAACCACCACAGGGGTATTTGCCCCTCATTATCACGGATCTCAACATCCGCGCCGTGCTCAATCAATGTCTCCACAATGTGTAACTGGGAGTTCTCGGCCGCGCGGGATAACGGCGTGCGGCCCCATTTGTCTGGGAGGTCCGACTGCGCACCCTTTCGCAACAGCAGGCTCACCATCTCCAGATCACCTGCTCTTACCGCCCAGTGCAAGGGTGTTTCTCCCATGTGGTCTCCCAGATCGGGGTCGGCGCCTCTGGAAATGAGGAGATCAAACAGAAGTTCCGCATTGAGGCGGTTGTGGAGATCTTGCTTCGAATTGCCAAACGAGACAGCTCGGGAAAAGACGGTGCGGCCCGTGCGGTCCTGGATGTCAGGGGACACTCCATTGAGAAGGGATTTGGCTGCCTCGACATGCCCTCGTTCAATGGCTTGCATGATCTCAGTCATGCGGATCTCATCCAGTGACTGACGCGTGGTGCCCGCGACACCGTACATGTTAACTGCCCCTCCTTTCGACGGGCAATTGTCGAAATCAGTACACTTTGACATGTGAGCTTAAACACTTTGGTCAGGATTTGTCCTGGTATTTTTCTGGTCTTTTCTTTGCTTCTCATATGGATGGATTTATTGTGCGGAGTAATTGAGTTCGCCGTGTACTGGAGGATTTATGGGCGCGATGACTAGTCCGTCAGACAAGCTGATCACCAATGCGCCTTGCCCTAAGCGTATTTAATTAATTCAATTCAGCCTAGTAGCTCACGTGCAGGACATCTTGACCAGGGCCAGCAAAGTTGTCGAAATTCAGAAAATCATACCATTCCACTGAAAAAGCCTCTACAGCCTGATTCCAGGTAGGTCTCTGTATTTGTCTTGGTGAACAGAACTCAACCCCCTTCTAAAACGAGCCCAACCGTGCGCCAAACATGCTTCTCGTTGACAAGTGTATAGGCACCGATATCTCGCCCAACTGTTCTCCACGTCTAGGAATGCTTGGCTCCCCTCACTGCCGCTCCGCCACCCATAGCTGAACCTCTGTCAACCCAGAAAAATACAGCGATCTACATAGATCAGCTTTTTAGATGCTTTTTTTTCGTGGCGGAGTCTAGATTTCGATAAATCTCTCAATCGCCAGCTGAAACATCCCCTCCGTCTCCTCTGGGAGGCCCGATAACGCGTCCAGAGAGCGACTCTCCTTGAAGAATAAAGTCGAAGGCGTGGAGAACAGGAAGTTTATCCTCAGGTGCAGACCAATCAGCCATAGAACTCAAGCAATACTAAGTATAGTCCCGTAGCGACATACTCGGCGACGAAACTATGCAGAGGATAAGGTCCGAACTGGCGACGTGAGTCTGGGCCCCGCCCTTGTTATCTATCCTCGGTAGCGAACGTAACCGTCGACGCGCGCCTGGATTCCCGGCTTGAAGCCCCCAACGATTCAATCACCGCCAAGAGCCTTCGCCCACCATATCGTAAAATGGCCCAGCCCCAACGCGCTTTTCCCGGTAGCCTTCGAGGGGCATGTACGTTGTGATGCCGCCACAAAGCATCGAAGTCGCATGGGCAGGATTCAGCTAGTCCAGGGTCTTCGCCGCACGATTGACCCGACCGGGAAAATTAGGTAGGGTATTGTATTTGGCGTCGCCAGGTACCGTAAAAACTTGCCGCCGTTCAAAAAGACGCCACTGTATGTCTTGCAGTGGCCTCCCCTTCAGCAGACGTTTTCCCGCCCGGTAGAGCAGTCGTTGTATTTACCCCTTCGGTTGCGGCAGAGGAGAACGCCAACAAGGTCTTTAACCTTATGTGTTTCACCTCCAAACCTACCCAGACGGCAGTACCAGCAATCGCGTGGCCTACCACGCACAGGTACATAGTTGGATCCTGACCGGCATGTGTCATTATATGCCTGAGAGAAGAGAAGTGATTCTGCGCCGGAATAAAGGGAGAATACGAACCCATCTACTAATCGCATGTAACTTAGAGCCACAAATACCTAGTATAAAAACAAAGGAACATTAAGATCGTATTGAGAGACACCAACCTGACAGAGGCCTCTCGATTCATTCCCCCGGGGTTGAGGAATACTATATATTATACGGGAGCTGCCGGAAACGCGAAAATACAGCCTGGATTCACCCTGTTAGCAATAATAGCGGCGATACATACACGGGTTGTGCCTTCAATATCGACAAACTATTTGTATAATAATGACCTTAAGAGGTGCTTTCAATGTAAAATAAAGGACAAAATTACTCGGAGAGACTTAATCAACACCGTTCCGATAAGGTCACGATCGAGAGCCATGGTAAAAGCTTCCTATTTCGTAATATAGTATTTTTCCATCAAAACCATAAACACAGAGAGTCAGCCAAGGGTATGGTAGACCCTAGCCTAAATATGTAGGTGAGACCTCAGACCTCAGGGAGACGTCTAACATATAATGCGCCGGGTTCATTCCGCATTGACAGACAATAAATGCCATCTAGTCACAGTTTCTGGGATCGAATACTTCCACGTCACTGCTCTGTAGTCATGATTGAGAAAGCAGATCAACGACAATCGGAGGGCTATGAAGGTATGAAGCTATGTGAATGAGGGATCCTACGATCTTCGGTAAACGTTAATAGGAATGATACCATAGTATAAGATGAAAGCCTGCGTTTAGATATATATATAGTATGATCCTGGCATAGTATGGTATACATATGACGAAGAGAAATGCTTTAACTATCGTAGTCGTTGCCGTTGGCTTGGGAACTCACCAATTTATATAATTACCAGTCCCCTGCTTGTGATGCTACCTACATCTGAATATGACTGATTATTCGGTCGTCAAATTGTCTACCTGTGCATGCAATTACTCGCCCTGTTTGGAACTCTCTTTAAGGCTTTTCTTATATGACAAATAAAAACAAGAGTATCGTCCCTCTGAGACAGGATTTCGGTGAACTATCTTATCTATATTGGTTCCGGGAGCAATACCCAGGTGCATGCCGAAATCGGAAAAGAAAAAGTACCGTTTCCCGTGGACATGCTCTTGTTTCCAAACACCTCTTGCGGGGGCATCGATCGACTGATCGTACTCCCTCAGATCAACAGCGATGCAGCTCAGAATCATATTATACTAGCAATGTATTTTCAGACAACATCGTGATCTTTGCATCATACTCATGGTCCATGGACTCTTCCCCATACCGTTCTATTGAATATGCTACTATAGTAGGGCTAGTAGTTAACATGTCGCTTTACCATCAATGCAGTTCACCGGTGAGGTGTAATGCCCCTTCAATTGACTGTCGCATGAGGCGTACATCGGCATCTCGCAATGCGATATTACCATAAGCCGCAATCGGAGAGTGCCCACCGTGCACGTGATGGTGTGCTACCTATTACGAGCGCTTAGATTCCATGGCCCTGACTCAGGCGGCTCGCCGGTCCTTGCTTTAACCGGCTGGCTTATTATTCCCCTGGGTACTTAGGCTTAAATGTTCAACTTATGCATTAGTGAACCAGACAAACTCGCATGCCTCGAGCTGGGTCGAGATGGTTTCATGTGAAAATGAGTCATGTGATGCGAATGAGCCCTCTCTTATATCCCTACTACATGCGCAGAGTCCACACAGGACTGCTCGATTCCGAAACAAAAAAAAAAAAAAAAAGCATGATCCCACGCGCCCAGAGCTCGGGGGCCATGTCTCTCTCTCTCTTCGGCCTGACCGGACCGACTTGGCAGTCAAGGCCGTTGGACTGATTCGTTTTCATCATGCTCCCCGCTGGGGGTTGAACCATCTTTAGGGTACGGTGGGACGCCACCCTGACCGGCTGGGTCGACCATACGTGGAATAATCCATTTTATCCGGCAATGGCTAAATCAAAGCAATATATCCAGGCTTGGCTTCATTTAGACTTCATATGCTGGTATCTGCCACACGAAGGGAAAGGAAGGGTTGAGATGGCCATCGGACCAATCATGGTGCCCGTGGGGAAATGGCGTGGTTTTAGCGTCGGGCGGATCGTCCCCGGATTTTCTCCACACGGTCTGTGGCACCCTGTTTACCCGCCAGTCACTACATGCTGGTCACTCAGAATCACCCCAAGGCGTGATCCTTAAAGCTGACAAGCCTCGTTCGCAATACAGGCTAATACTTGGTTGACTATATTTAGACAATGCCGTTTCTCTCTCGCTCGTTTTCTCTGACTCACTTTCTCTTCCTCGCCGGCCTCATCTATACCCCTCCGATATCTGGCGTGTCATTTCCCTGCTTCACCTCTCGTCGCCTGGGTTGAACTGATCGGCTCATCGCCTGCCCACGGTGGTATTGCTACTACACCAGCTTCATCAACATGGGTCGCGGCTTCACAATCGGCCTGGCTGCCTTTGCGGCCACGGGGTCGTTCCTCTTCGGATATGACAGCGGCGTCATGACCGATGTCATCGAATCGAAGAACTTCCTTGCCTTCTTCGACACAGTTCAGACGTCTCCCATTATTGGGGCAATTAATAGTACATTTTCCGGTGGAGGTGTGAATATCCGTCTTTGACTGCACAAGCAGTATACCTTCGAGAAAGCAAGACGGAGTGCTGACGAGCCGCCTGTAGCTGCCTTCGGCGCCCTCCAGGGAGGACTGACCATGGATCGCTTTGGCCGTAGATTCACTATTCAGATGGGCGCCTTCATATGTCTTGTTGGTGCTATCCTTCAGACTGCCGCCCAGAACTTGGCTATGATGCTTGTTGGTCGTATTCTGGCCGGGTGGGCTGTCGGTCTCTTATCGATGTCGGTCCCAGTTTATCAGGCTGAGTGTGCCCATCCCCGCAGTCGAGGCTTCATTATTGGGCTGTCACAGCAAATGATCGGTATCGGATTCATCGTCAGCACGTATGTTCCCCTTGCCGTTGCCTCTCAGGCGACCTTGTTCCCTCGTGGAGGTCTAATCTGGATGCTTCGGTAGATGGGTCGGTTTTGGTTCACTTCATGCCCCCGAGACGAGCGAGTTCCAATGGCGCTTTCCTTTGGCATTTCAGACGGTTCCTTGCATACTCCTGGCGGTGGGAATGTTCTTCATGCCGGAATCCCCTCGATACCTGGTCGAAAAGGAACGCTACGAAGAGGGAATGAAGATTCTGCGGAAGTTACACTATGACGGCACGAATGACGAATGGATTCAGACCGAATTCAATGAAATCAGGACGACCATCGAAGCCGAGAAGGCGGTAACGGTGTCAGGCTGGCTTATTATGTTCCAGGTTCCCCAATGGCGGACTCGCTTGCTGTATGTGAAACAGACTCCTTCCTGAACTCCGCTACACGATGGCAATTACTGATACCAGCTGTTCGCACTACCATAGTCATGGTATCGCCGTGCAGGCCTTTGCGCAAATGACCGCGGTCAACGTGATCGGCTACTACCAAACGATCCTATACAACTCCCTTGGTATCACCGGAAGTCGCAACATCCTCGTCGCCGGTATCTACAACTGCGTTGGCCCATTTTGCAACCTTATTTTCATCGTTTTCCTGCTGGATAGGGTGGGGCGGCGAAAGCCCATGCTGTTTGGCTCGATCGCGATCACTATCGTCCTGATCTGCGAAGCCGCACTGACGTCGGTAAACGAAGACGGGTCTCGGACCAGTTACAGCATCGCCGGCGTGTTTTTCATCTTCTGCATCACTGTGATTTTCTCCTTCTCCTACGGATCATCTGCCTGGTATGTGTGCATCTCCGATCCTTCCCCGTATACAGGTCATCCCGACCCCGTTGGGAAGAATATTATGACCAGCAGACTAACCACAATCCTGTGCAGGGTATACATGGCGGAGGTCATGCCGATGCAGATCCGAGGCCGAGGAAACGCCGTCGCAACCAGCCTTGGCAACTGGGTGGTGAGCACCATCTGGAATCAAGTTTCGCCGATTGCATTTGGCAAGATTGGATGGCGGTTCTACCTAGTCTTCATTCTATTTAGTAAGTTTTTGCCTTTCTGTCTTTTTTCCCCCTCCTGATCTGGGGATGGGCGAAAGTAGCTCTGTAGCAACTGTTACTTATATTTTCTTTTTTTTTTCTTCGCTTCTAGATGTCTGCATCACCATCCCGACGGTGTTTTTCTTCTTCAAGGAGACCAAGCAGAAGTCGCTGGAAGAGATCGATATCCTGTTTGGCGGACGGGCGCTGGGGACGTTGCCAGAAAATGTGGAAGCGAAAGCCGCTGAAGACAAAGTGGAGGAAACGGGAGTCTCGTATACGAATGTGGAAAATACAGAGGGGAAAGTGTGATACGATGATATGATGACGGATTAGTTGTGCAGATCAAAATGAACGAACGGACCATGCGCGATGTCGTCATGGCTCTAATCTTTATCTCCACCTCTTGTCAATAGTGTAGACTCAATCGATCTGCTTCGCTGTTAGTAGTTAGTAGTAGTAGTAGTAGTGGTGGTAGTTGTTGTTGTTGTTGTTAGTAGGCTGTATGCTCAGGGGGTGACCCGTGATAAGAGGAGACTAAAAAACCAGAACCTATGAGTGAGCTGTCCCACATCCATAATCCCGCAAGCTGTGGGGAG
The DNA here is from genome assembly GCA_009193595.1 of Aspergillus bertholletiae. NCBI lineage: Eukaryota > Fungi > Ascomycota > Eurotiomycetes > Eurotiales > Aspergillaceae > Aspergillus > Aspergillus bertholletiae. The sequence continues at coordinate 656 of ML736401.1, read as the reverse complement.
GTGGCCCATATTCCTCTTTTCAGCAAACTGCGGCCTTAGCTGAACCTTGCTTTTCCATTGGCAATCCCGCGTGTCCGCGGAGCTCTGGGTTTGGCTTTGACTAAATTCCCCCAGACGCGTGGGCGTGCACGTGACGAACAAGGGGCAGAGGATCGTCGAAGGAATGAGCATGAATGAAGGATGAGAGGAATCCCTGATTTCCTCAGGAAAAGCAAACTGGGCATAATCAATCATACCTGCAATGCTGGATGGCTCTAGATATCCCTCATTCCTGGAAGGGGGCGAATTTAGAGAGACCGTTGCAAACAGAGGGCATGCGATACTACTATTACATACATGAGTAGTAGTGCTTGTACATGTGGACTACCTACATGGGGACTACCTACATGGATCCATACATACGCAGTACATACAAATGAAAAGAAAGAAAAAAAATTCATACCGAGTAGTAGGTAAGGGCCAGCAATGATGGCATGACTTGAGAGGCAAGATGAATAAATGGCCTGATACACAGCCCGCCTCTTCCCACCTACCACTTGTCAGTGCTCACGAGATTTACGAACCCCTCGGCATCAGCGCCAAGGGAGAGGGAAAAATTATAAGTAAATAATAATAAAAAAATAAATAATAAAAATTTTTTTTTTTAAAAAAAAAAA